>CAJPEX010001327.1:0-12209 GCA_905338405.1 Notodromas monacha | reverse complement strand
ACTAATGAAAAAAAAAAAAAAAAAAAAAAAAAAAAAGCTCTTCGCAAAAAAATTTACCACTCGGTAAATCCTCGACATCCCAAGGTACATCATGATCTTGGCTCCTCGCCCCGCTTCCACCCGAGCTGATGGATCCTTCATCACCTGTTCCTCGACGAGTCTTTGAAATTCTACCCGAATAATGAGTAAATTCTTCTTCTTCCTCCAGCATCTCAACCCGATTCATCTGGCTCAAAGTTGCAGACACAGACCTTCTG
This sequence comes from Notodromas monacha, assembly GCA_905338405.1. Lineage (NCBI taxonomy): Eukaryota > Metazoa > Arthropoda > Ostracoda > Podocopida > Cyprididae > Notodromas > Notodromas monacha. The sequence goes on along the minus strand of CAJPEX010001327.1, from coordinate 11,952 downwards.
GGCAGAAGAGAATCACAGAAAAACTCCTTTACAAAGAATCTCGTTACAACAAATTATCTTCTTGGTTCTAGCAATTTCTCCATGGGGACAATGTTGAAAAAATTTCGTTGACACAAAATAATTTCCTCCATGATCTCAGCGCGGTATAACGAATTTTTCCTCGATTATGTTTCCATGGGCCATAGAAAATGTTTAAGAAGAATCACTATACTGTATGCGAAAACCCAACTTGTTCACAATTAAAAAACCTTCGAAAAATGTAAAGGCTATTTTTTTACGGGAAATTTATTAATGCACGAGGCGTGAAACTCTAATCAAAATTGACATTGCTTTTTTTAAATTTTTAAATGACTAATTTTTTGAAAAGAATTATGCTCGAAGGGATACTTGCTCTATTTCAGGGAACATACAGTTGTCAATGAATAAGTGCTCTTCTTAAAAATGTATTTTCCATTTGTTTACGCTCATGCTTGAGTAAGATCAGTGCATTTTTAGGAAATGTAAGAAATAGAGGGTCTGAAAAAGATAATTACATTTCATATTTTAAATTTTCTTTATTCATAAAAAGAAGTTGCAGGTGATGGAAATTCTCAACAGATACTTTGTAAAAGTACTTCACGGAATTTGGAACCCGTTTCCCATAAAATTTCAGTCCCATATGCTGAAAGGACCAAGCCTCTCTTGAAGTGTTTTTTTTTTCAGGTCCTTGGGAGTTCGTTTCAACAAGATTTTAATGTATAGAACTGTATATAAATTACACGGCCCGCAATTAACGAGGACAAATTTTGGCGCCTTTCTTCTCACAATGCTCGAAGACCTTACACATACAAATAAAAAAGATAACGTCGTTCAAGACAGCCCAGCTCTTGCATACCTGAAAGCCACCGAACCAAATCCAGGCCGATCAAAGAGGCTCGCCGGTTCGTGAAGAATTATGTCCCCGTTCGACGTTCCACTGCTCTTGCTACCGAAATCGTTCGGAATCTTCCCTCGTTTCGCGGCTCCATCTACATGCATGAGAAGGCCATAAAAATCTCTAACATTGTCCTCATTTTTTTGATCACTAACGATAGACAGGAAACATGGTTTCAAATCTAAGATGAAACGCATGCTTCGTCTAAATAATTTACACTGAATTCATTATTAAAATAACGATACATATATTCGAATTCTACTCAGCGTGTTTCTCCGAAATATCCAAAAAGATGCGCAGTTTTGGGCTCACTTTCAGCGAATATTTAAAAATTTTCGCTCGATTCTAAAATTAAAAATCCTACGAATGATGAGAAACGGAATTCTGATCAAGAATCGCTCGTGACCTCGAGTTCTACATGGTCAATGATTTTCGAGCTACATAAAAATTTTACGCCAAAAATCCGAATTCTCAACTAGAACATATTTTCGAAGGAAACACCTACTCCGAATATTGTGCTGAGGCCCAGCTTCTGAATATGTAAAATTTTCAAAGAAGGACGTGAAAAATTAAAAGAAAATTCACCAGTGCTATCTCCAGCATCGAATTTTGGCACGTACAACACTTCGTTATCGCGCCGCAGGCCTGTAATCCTGCTCACAGTTCTCGTTCCGTCCTCGATTTTGCTCAACTTGAACTCGTTTGTGTCCTTCTTTTGTTGTATCTTTGCCTTTACACCTGTGCCCTGTCGCTTTGGCACATTTCCGTGAGTCGAGCTCACCAAGTCTGAAAACTTCAGGCTGCCACGACGTTCCGTTTGAACGAACCCTTTCAAAGCAACGATGAAAAAAATAGAAGTGATAATTTTTTTATAAAATAATGGAGAAAATCCTTCACGTTTAAAATCCAAGCATTAATCCTCCCTCTCAAAATCAGAGGATCTAGATTTTTTTATTTCTCAGCAGAAAGTCGCCGGCCAACTTCGAAATTTGAAAACAAAAAACCGTAAAAGCTCCCGTATTCAAGGTAATCTTTTCGCTGAAGATTCAAAAATAAAAAATACCGTTACTTACTTGAAACCGTAAATGAAATTAAGTTTATGGCATAAAAAAGTCTTGCAAATTGAGGGGAAGCGAATTTCAACATATGAACTGAAAATATTTCTGAGGTTTCGTGTTTATACCTGCGATTGTTTCCAGTGCTGACGAAGAGGTGGTCGAAGTGTCATTTTCTGTCGCCTTTTTCATGCGTTCGCGCTCTTGAAGTCGCTTCTTTTCTTCTTTCTCAGCACGTTTTGTAGCCTTCTTTTGTATTTTTTCAAAATCTTTTATTCGCTTCTCGGCTTCCTTTGTGGCTTTATCCTTTTTGTGCTTAACATCTTTTGGATTCATTTGTTCCTAGAGAAACGTGATCAGTTGCAAAAATTACTTCGTAAATACAGTAGCAAACAAGCTGAACTTTCCTGACTGATCAAAGAAGCAAAACGTGCAGACGCCAAGTGTCGGTTAGCTGACCGATTGTTTTACTGATACAAAAAGAAAAAAATACTTGCAAAATGCTTACGCTCAACGAGGTAATTAAAAAATTCAGAGAAATAATATTCCACCTTCAACTGAGTTTAATCATTCAATGTGACCTCGGTTGGCTAATAAAAGCACACAGTTTCTACGAATGAATCATTACCTAAGATGAATCGCCTCAACCCAATTTTTATTGAATAATTATATATTCATTGAAATCAACTCCCAACTGTCAACAGAAGCACGCTAAAGTCATCTTGAAACGAAAGGTGAATCAAATTCAACCTCGTAGAAATAAACAACCCGAGTCAACATGCAACAGATGGCATTCGAAGTCTTCTTCCAGGGGCAATTTTTACCGATATCTTCAGGCATTAATCAAATTGAGGAAAAGGGCAACCCCGCAATTTAATTTTGAGAGTACTTGAATCAAACGTATATTTGCGTTTTTTTCTTTTCAATAAAGTTTTCGAAGCATCAGTTTTAGAATATGAACATTTTCTTTTTCACCCTTCACGCAACCGAGTAGAAATAAAGTTCGCCGACGAGATAAGGAGAGCTTCAATGGCGAAGCCATGTGCACCCACGGTTTAGAGATTACCTGCTCCGCGGCTTTGCTGTCCAAAAAGCGGAGAATGTCGTCTCTATTATTTAGAGCAGCTAGATCCTTCGGAGTGTGATAGTCGTTGTCCAATGCCCACAGATTCACACCAAAATTAACCAGGAATGAGGCACAAAGCATGTGACCACGAGCTGCGGCGCAATGCAACGCCGTGTTTCCAAAATTGTCGCATTTGTCAGGATCCCCACTGAACAGAAAAAGTATATATTTTTTAATGTAACAAACTCGGGCTTCAGAATAATAACTTGGACTCTTGAAACCTTTTCTTTTACACTCACGAGGATTTCTTCTAATAAGCGCGGACACGGATTTTTACACGTACCGTACATTATAACTCGGACTGAGAAAGGAAAATAGCTTAGGGGAAAACAACATTTGCCCAAAGTAAAAAAGTATGTATGCATTCTCAATCAGGATTTTAAAAAGCTGATGTTCACACTCTTCATTTATTTCTTAATAATTTAAGGAAGCACGAAAATGAATAAAAAGGAAGGGGGAAAACAAAAGTCGCTCAAAGAGTTTTGCCAACCGACTCTTCTCTCCTGGAGTCTCTCGAGGTGGACAAAACTGTGTACCCTATTTTTATAGATTCATAACATTCCCAGGACAGTTATAAAAGTTCCATCTTTTAAACACCAAGACTATTATTGAAGGAAAACAGAGTGCAAATTCAAAGTTTACCATATCACCGTGAGGAAAAACAGCTTACTTGCTACAAGTGAACATTCTAGAATTTTACATGCAATTTATACGAAAGATTCCCGTGTAGAATTTTACATTTTTAACTTTCCAAGAGCGTCAATCATTTCGAATAATTTAGAAAAAGTTCATTGGTGATTCGTGATTTTCAAGATCACACGATTGCGTTACAACAAAAATAGTGCTGATCAAGGACAATTTTTGTGTAAATAATGCTGAATGTCGAGGAAGTTGCCCAAGCGAGAGCTGCAATTGAAAATCCCTGGCAAATTAACGAGGCTTTCCTATTTATACCATACGGGCTTGGCGCATTCTGATTCAGAAGCTTGTGTACATGAAGAACCTTATCTTACAAAAAGAACTTATCTTAAATCAATGCTAAGATAGGTGCACTGAAAATAATTTCGAACCATAAATCGTGCCTCGACACGACGCATTAATTTTTTTGGCTTAAAAAACCAAACACGAAAAAAATTATAACTCGACGTGCTCAACGAATTTCGCATCTACTGCGTCAATAGATCCCAAGACTCTAAGTTATTTCCTTCCAAATTCCGATCATCACAGAAAAAAAAATACGAAAAGCATGTATACTAGATAACTAGGATATCAAAACATTCCTCACCCTCGACCGACTAGTAACCGTAAGGCATCAACCTTCCCTTCATACGCCGCGTAAATCGTTGGGGTCATCCCGTCCTCGTCGCGAACGTTGCAGTCCTTGTGTGTCGCCTCCTTCAACACCTCAAGGAGCCCATCTCGAGCAGCACTGCACACATGAGCCGATAAGGCCAGATTAGCGTCACTAGATCTCTCTGGGATTGCTTATCTTTACATGAACCAAATAAAAACAAGTTCCCAGGCCAAGTATATGACGCAGCGAATACCAAATAGATCGGCGGAAACCGCTCGAAGCCATCCAGTGATTAGCGGAAAACCGGAGGAAATCACACCTCCTTTTTACTGAACCGTGACAAATCAATTAAATAATTTCTTAATCTAGAAACATTCCCTGCGAATAGCGGAATTTACTACGTCTTTTCGCGGAGTTGAGTCGTCTCAACGTTGGTTTCCAGTACTGTCATTGAAAGAAACCAAAGCCCAAATATCAAACGTAATTTAAGATGCGTCGTAAACGTCTTAAAAAATTTAAAGCTAACCAAGTGAAATACAGTACAGTACCGTGAAGAATAAATCGATGCCGTCAACGATACAAGATTTTTCAACTTTCATCCAACTCAAAAATTAACTCAGACCATGACTAACAGATTCATAAACCCGACATCGGAGAATCAAGATTTGATTTTTCAATTGTGATAATGCAATCGATTTCTCAGAATCAACCCGCAGCAGCTGTAATAAGGTCGAATATATTCAATGTTCAAATCTATTTGAAGAAGCTCAAGGCTTTAAAAACTCAGCGTAGCAGACTAGCAGTCGTGGGAATCGAATATCGTATGATTCTCTGTCCATGTGTTAATATTTTCATCCCTGTTTGCTTCTTGTTCTTTTCGAATTATTGTGGCATATAAAGAGATCACACTAATCTTCAAAAAATTTCTCCAACCAATTTTTCACCCACCTTATTTCGGAGAAATGGATGACTAGGAAAAAATCAACCACCACTGCAAATCCATTAGTGATTACAAAATTGATAACTTGAAGTAATTTATTGCAATTTTTAGGGAAACCCAATAACTTTGCTCAAACTCTCTCCAGCGATGTCAAGAAGTGACCAATGATTTACATGTGGTACTGTATGATTTAAAATTTGAAAATTTTAAGCGCCGAATCACTATAGAATCAAGACAGCTGAAAAATGCCTTGATATACTGTACGACGAAAAATGCGGAAAAAAAGAGTCGAATTCTTCCGACACTTTCTGTAATTCTTCGTGCATCGATCTTTCGTGTTAATCTAATCCCCTCAACAAGAGGATTAAAGTTGTGAAACAAATTAAGTTCTTCCAATAAAGAGCTAGGATTAGATTTGAAAAAAAAATTTAAATGCGTTGGATAATAGAGCCCCGACAAACGAAATAAAAGCCCATCAACCGAATAAATAATGAACATGAACTGTTCTCACCGATGAAATCTGTCAGACATGGCTCAGAAGTTCCTCAACTCAAAGGCGCCAACACGAAGCACGAAAAGTTGCACGTTCACCACCACTTCGACGAGACCTGGGATCTTCGTCACCCACGACACAGCACACAACCGAATCGGAGCAAGGCACAGAACGCGGGAGCCTCACATTTCACGGATTCTCGCGGGCGGGAACGAACCAACCAAACACAGTCACGACGTCCACTATCAGCGTCGGGATACGAATGAAAAATTCACTGCATTATCTTTTCTGAATTGATTAAAACGCAGAACGGAAACAAAAGGAAGAAATGAACTGGCCATGACAAATACAACGTTCACAGAATAAAATAACTGAAATTATGTCATAACCATCAAATACCTCATCCATCATGAATTTTCAGCAGCCAATCATAGACGGATGACGTCACTCAGTAAATAAAGTACAGTATATATATTCACACTACAAAAGCACGGAATTCATTCAAATTGCACCACTCATGAACATTTGTTGATGCTTTTTTGGACACTAACGACTACCGCATTTTTGGCGAAAATGAAAAACTGAGGTCTCTGATTCGTCAAGAATGAAGCACAGCATGAACGACAGATTACCACCAGTCGACAAATACTTCAATGAATCTAGTCGACATAATCAGGATATTTTTTCACAGTTTTTCATGACGATCACTCGCCCCTAGTGTATAAAACTGGCTAAAAACTTTATCAAAATGTGTGAGTATACTCGAATTTCTAAAAATTGGAAGTATGAACGTCAAAAACATATACAGTACAACCAAATTATTTGCACTACGAACGTCATTCTTGAGCCACATCATGTAAGACCACATTTGCAGTTCCAGGATCTTCATCAAAATTAAGATTCGTCGCAGCTTCGCGTTTACTATCGTCGGGACTAGTAGATTTCCTTTTCTTCGAAGGGAACAACGGAGTGAAAGGCACCCTTTTCGGGGTCTTCAGAGGACTGCAACTGTCCATGCCGTAGCACGAACGACAAACAGCCAGATACATTTCTTCACCACCAATCACCTCTACCTGAAATTTTGTAAGCGTCATTCAAAAATTGAGAAAAAATCCATCGAAAATAATGATGGAAGAATAAGGGAATAATATAAGCGGGAAAAATTACTTCAGTTTCAGAACCACGACGCTTGGTAAACGAGGCTTCACGGTCATGGCACATCATGCAAACGGCGGTCAATTTCTCCACTTTCTCAGCCAAGGGGATCAAATTCATCACGTTGGCAAACGGCTGTCGTTGAAAGGTTCCATCAAGCGCTGCAACTATTACTATCTTTCTCTCGTTCGCCATGTCCTCACAAAATTCTTTCAGGTCGGGGAACTGCAACACAAAGAATTTCAGCACGGACTTAATTTGGATTCATGCAACAGACCGAAGCGCGAAAAAATACAGTATTACCAAAATACAGTATCATTCTAGTATTCGGTGGAGAACTGATGAGTTAAAAATGCCGTCGGATACCTTATTCAAACGAATATAAGAACCCCTTCCTACGATTTTGATACTTTTACTCGGATGGTGTTGTTGAAAAAATTTACATCTTATATTTACAAGAATAAAACACGACGGATGGTCCAACAATGGGCATCAAATCGCAAAAAAAAAGTTCAAATCTTTCTGACGAAAATCTAAGCAGAATAATTTCGACACGGAAATCTCAAAGAGCAACTGTGAAGAGCTTCACATTTTTTCCTCTTTCGATAACCCTATTTTCGACGGGAAATAAAAAATTAGCATATCACCGCCAAGTTTATTTATAAACACTGGAGAATTTGTTAGCACGACGGGAAAAAATACTTTCTGGAAAATTGTAACAGAACGTCTTCGATTCGCTAGCGAACTTTCTCCAGATAAAAATGAATTTGTGCTTTATCCAAAAAGATGTCGTTTTTCGTTAATAGGCCTTAAAACAGAACTTCGATTGATGTGTGTTGAAATATTCTCGAAGATGATCCCAAAAATCGGGTGCAAATGTCGAAAGATGCTTACGAATTGACCCTCGTCAATGCCAATTACTGACACGCCTTCAGCCTTATGTCGAACGTCTGCCAAAACATTTGCAGCAACAGCCGGTAGGATTTGCTTGTCGTGAGTCGCTAAATTTTCCACGTCATAACGACAGTCTTTGGCATATTTCACAACAAGGCAATCGTGCCGAGCCACGCCGAACCTCTTCATCCGACGAACCAATTCCGTAGATTTTCCAGAGAACATCGGACCCAAGATTACCTGCAAATTCATTGTTCTTAGTAATAGGTATTGAATAAAAGGTCATCACAGAAACAACCTGAATTTCTCCTCGAAGAGGCACAACGGCACGATCGCGGTTCTCCATGAGCAGTTCGTTGATCGGCGACATGTTGGCACGTAAGAATTATTTTCGAGACGAGGTTAGGTTCAAGCTGTCCAACAACAGTACAGTAATAGAATAAAGAATCAGTCGAGGAAATCTGCAAGAAAGTCAGACGATACGATGAAAAAAATCTCCAGGTTCCTTCATATCAAATTTTTTTTGTCAAGTTGAACGAAGGAAGTGAGACTGCTCAACGGAAAGTGTTCATATACTCACGAACAAAGCGTTCGTGCGCACGTTCGCAAATTCTAATGTACCACGAAAAATAAAAAAAAATGAACTCTCTCAACACCAGAGCGAACGATACATTTTGCGTCAGAAAGGCAAATTCGTGTCAAAGCACCTCAATCCGATTCAGCTTTCGAATAGTGCACTCATTTCAAAAACAGATGTCCTTAAAAAAGAAACACGATGTCGACAGTTCTTTCTGTTGTACCCAAGTTAATTAGCTGTTCGTGAACACTCGTTAAAATCTTTTTTTCCATTTTTTGACATTGCACGCGACCTGAAGGCGATAACATTTTCCAAATTATAATTGCTTTACTAACAGCCCGAAAATAGCACACCACTACGGAAAAGACGGACTGTTTCGAAACTCGTTTTTCTGTTTATGAAATGAACACAAGGAATTTTCTGCAACAACAAAATCTGAATTCAGGCAAACTACAGAATATCAAACAATCTTGAACGAACGCTGAAGAATTTTCCTGGATTGCGGTAACGAACAGCACACAGCCCTCTAAAAATTCACTTCCAAATGGAAACGCAAACCACCCCGATTGACTTAGAAAACATGTTTAGCCCCCAACAGATCAACAACTCAAGAACTACATGCACCAGTTGCAGAAGCAACTTTGCTGCTACTTTTGCGTCCAATGTTCTTGCAAATGAAGTCACCAGCTTCCAAAAGTTTCGGCAAATCCACTCCAGTTTTCACTCCCAAACCAGCCATCAGGTACACAACATCTTCACTTGAAACATTACCGGAGGCGCCGTTTGCGTACGGACAGCCTCCAAGACCTCCAACGGAACAGTCGATGATTTGAACACCAGTCTAAAAAAGGAATAAAATAAATCCAAGGTTCATTAACAAGATAAATATTCATTGCCTACCTGCATAACCGCGAGTATGTTTGCCAGAGCCTGTCCGTACGTATCGTGACAGTGTATTGCCAATTTCTCAACCGGAACATGCAGTTTCACTTCATTCACCAACGGCACGAGAGATCCAGGGGTTCCAACTCCAATAGTGTCTCCCAACGAGATTTCGTAGCAGCCCATGTCATACAACTTCTTTGCAACCTAAAAGGCGGGAAAAAAGTTAGTTTCACGTTTTACGTCAATGAGGCTGGTTGCCCTACCTTTGCCGTCGCGCTGGGGGAAACAAAACCTTCGTACGGGCACCCAACGATGCAAGAAACGTATCCTCGCACTTTAACGCCGTCTCCGAGAGCAAGGCTCATGATATCCTCAATTCTCTTTAAGCTGGTGGCAACGTCACAATTTGTATTCTTTTTACAGAAGGTTTCCGATGCAGTAGTAAAAATTGCAATTTCGTCCACTCCACATTCTGCGAAAATTAAAATCAAGGAAAATAATACAAACTCGAATGAAAAGATAGGAACAGCAATATACTAACCTCGGGCCTGTTTGTAGCCCTGCACATTTGGAACAAGCGCTGGGTACGACACACCAGGTTTTCTCTTCAAACGCTTGACCACAGCTTCGTTGTCTGCCATTTGCGGAACCCACTTGGGACTTACGAAGCTGAACAATTCCCGAGACACAAAATGAAGTTCCAACAAAAACATGTGGGTTCAATATTTATTTTTCCGAAATTTGCATTGAAGTTGATAATTGAATGAGACTGACGCGACACGGCAACACAGAAGGTGAGAATACAATGCAGAGCGCATTGATCGTGAAACTGAGCTTTACCACAAAACGAGCATTCAAATTCGCAGCATTCAACTACTGTATGCCATGTTTCCGTCATTAGGAATACAGTACTTCGTATAAATGAAATGACCTCAATAACTCGACAGATCGCAGAATCGAGAAAAATCAGGAAGTTACATGCCTCGTAGACTCAACACACGGCATTCCGGCGTCAGCTAGACGATGTATCAACTCGACTTTGACATCCGTAGGAACAAAAGTTGACTCATTCTGCAGCCCGTCTCTCGCTCCAACCTCAACGAGCTTAACCTCAGATGGGAGCTTGAAATCTGCCCCAGAAGATGATTCCTTCCCAATGACCTCCGTTATAGATAGCCAATCTGGTCCACTACTGACTTCCGTTCTGCGTTTCGATGCGTCAGACGAGAAAGAAACCTTGCCACCAGAAAAATTGACGCTGCTTGATAAAGTTGAAAAGACCATGTCCACATTCCTCATCTGCAAACCCCAAGTCAGGATCACGGAACGATCGAACATAGTAAAATATTCCTGAAGCGATCGACACATTCCCGACGAAATATTCTTCAAAATTCCGGCTTACCCATGACTGTCCCGAGCGACTTAACCAAGCCCTGCCTTGCTTCGACGTGAATGTTGAAACCAGAGAATCCATCACGCAGCAAGACCTTGCGGCTTGCCCCAGCAAAGTCGCTGAAACCATAGCGTCTTAAACAACGCTAAGAATTCGCGCGCGTGGACAACCACACTGAAATTACGGAGTAGAAATAAAAAATGACCCATCGGATCAAGCCACCAAATAGATTCGAATGGATCTAAATAAGGCCGACAAAAGCGACAAGATTTCTTCCATACAACTTCAGCTTAAAATCGTGTTGGTCATTACTTTACGGCACGACGACAATTTGAGTTTAAAAGAACGTGCGTTCGCGATGAACTTCGACGGCCAGTGCGACAGGGGGGCATATTCCCCCTCAAGGAGGAGTGGTCCAAATCCGGGGAGTGCAATGTTGCGGAGGCTCTTCTGCAGTAAGCACTTACCCAGTGGTTCCTCCCAGAATTTAGTGGAAAGTTAATTCCACAGTGATTCTTGAAGCAAATTTACTTTGGCAAAAGAATGCTGAATTCTGCGGAAATATATTCTCACAGGAGGCCTTGTACAGATCATGATGGCACACAATGCTTGCAAAGTTTATTATGAGGGGTTAAAGCAGTAAAATATTGTTCTATAATTATTGAGACTTGAAAATATAACAAGAAAAATCTTTAACCATGCTTTAACTGTACATCCCACCTAACCTAACCTATCACGAATGCAATTATAAAAGATAACAAGAACAATGGTTTACCATGCTTTGACTCCTCATAATAGGCTTCGCACACATTTTGTACCATCATGGTCTACGAACAAGGCCTCCTGTGGGAATATATTTTCGCAGAATTCAAAAATCTTTCGCCCCATTAAACGCCGCTCAATGAATGACCATGAAATTGGCTTCCCTCCGACTTTTGTTGAATGAACTACTGCACAAGTGTTCTCAATAGAACTTCACTCCGCGGATTTGAATGATGAGGCACATTCTCGCCGGTGTGGGCGGCACAGCGTACTCCCCCAAAATCGTACTCCAGGAGTACACCCTACCGTCAGGCAGGGCATACTCCAGAGTCCATCCTGCCTGAACCAACGACCAGGCACAGTGTACTCCATCAGGCAGGATGTACTCCCCCTGAATTCCCAGTTGCAGTGTTTTCCACCAGTGGGGATGTTTCAGTTAAGGTTTTCCCCCCAGTCATGGTGTTT
>CAJPEX010001326.1:0-51717 GCA_905338405.1 Notodromas monacha | reverse complement strand
ACTCGCATCTATAAAGGTACCGCGAAGTGTATATGTCAGCATTCATTGCTGGTTCGACTCTTGTTGGAGAAGCTCACGAAATATATACGTATTCACTTTACCGAGAAGTCTAGATTCACTTTTACCCCGGCCATAAAGAATTAGAATTCTTCTCGACAGAACGTTATCTTGGAAGGAATTAAGTTTTAGATTAATCGCGTAAGAAAGAGAGACGTTTCTTTCTGCACGAAAGTGTCTGGAGTTTTATTCTTTCGCCAATTTAGGATAACATAATTTGGCGCAGCCAAGTTTTCTTTTCTACCCGGGGTGAGTGCTTGTAAGCTGTTAAGTGCAAAAAGCCAAAGAGAAAAGCTAAGTGCAACAGCTAAGACGTATCAAAAAGTCCACGTTGTTTCTGAACAAAAAGTAGGAAACAACAAGTGCTCCAGTGTTCCGCAGGTGCTCGCGAAAAAGTGCCTTAGAATACGGTCTCGCGAAAAGTGATCTAGAAGTGAACGTAAAAAACTAATTTCACACTATGGCAACTGGGACTCCCGCGAACATTTCTTCTCTCGATATGTCTCGAGTCTTAGATGTAAATGCCTTTGTGGATAGAAAATTGCTAGAGATGTCCCCTAAGGAACAGTCAGAAGTGGCCGCTAAAAGGAAAGCGGAATTGGAAAAGGAAATAGAGAGATTAACTGGTCAGCTTAATGCGACCCCTGCCCCGTCTCAGGAAGTAAGAGCAGCGCTTCAAAAAAGAATAGACGAGATAAAAGCTGCAGATGGTCCTTTAGCGACCGTAACGACAATATTAGAAGTTTTGGAGCCAAATCTCATGGAGATAAGTCTTCATGAAAAGGCCATCAAAGACTCTCAATTATTGATGTTTTCAAAGCAGCTAAGAGAAGAGTTAAAGATAAAAAAGCGCAACTTCGCTGATGGAATGGGGATCAGGCAAGCTCTGGTTGCTAATGAATTAAGTCTAGACCAACTGACTGAACCAAGTGCGGACGAAGTGGTTTTCTATAATGTAGAACATTTCAAAAAGTCCCGATTGCCAAGTGTTAGCACTCAGCAGGCATCGATCGCGATGAATCAAATACTGCATTTCGACGGAAGTGGTATTTTGAATTGGCAAGAGTGGTGGGCTACTTTCCAAAGTGCCCTGTACGATGGTGTTTACTCGGATGAGAGTATCCGTTCCAACTTGTTGAGTAAATTACGGGGAGAAGCTCAGATTTATGTAACCTCAATCCAAGGGCTGACTTCAGCTCATTATAGAGTAATAGTAAAAACGTTACAAGATATGTTCGGGAGAAGAGTTTTAACCAATCTTATGAAGGACCTGAAAAGGATGCAACAAGCTCAGGGCGAGCAAGTGCAGACTTTCGGGGCCAGAGTAAGAAGGGCAGGAAACTTTCTCCTGGGCAATGCCCCAGGAAAACTAAAGGTGATTTGCCGAGAAAATCAACCTGCAGCCCTCCTGCCAAATCCCTTCTATGTGAAGGAGTGTTGGGAGTATAAAGGCAAGCAGGATTTTCTCGACGGATTCTTGCTCTCAACGTTTATGGACGGACTTGTGCCAGAGATTGCCAATGCAATACGAATCACTTTTGACGATTTCGAGACTGCCCTTAGATTTGTGATCTCAGTGGAGGACCGAGAAAGAGACTTGGACTCTTCTCGATCTTCCTCTCTCCATCAGATCTCGTCCCGCTCGCATCCCCGAACACCCCCAGTCAGTTATGGTGGAACCAATGTACCTGATATTTGAGGCGCGACAATTTGCTATAATTGCGGCCAAAAAGGCCATTTTCGCAGCAAGTGTTGCGCTCAGAGTAAGGTGACAGCCAAACCTACCACGCGAAAACTGGTGTACTTAGCCCCTGAGAAGGAGGGCCGCGCACCCAAGTTCACAGGTGGACAGGGTACCCAGAGAGGGCGCTCGTCCTATCGTGGAAATACGCGTGGGCGTGGTCGCGGGCGCGGAAACGGGTGTCGAGCAGTGAATTTTGTAGAGGAAAGCAAGGAGTATAATGAGAACAAGGAATGCGACGACGAAGAGGAAGAAGAGCTCCTTCCAGAGGGCTACATTGACGAACCCGCAACGTCATACTTGGGAAACAAGTATTGACCGGTACTTCCTCAGCAGCTGCTATGAAGTTGCCGGTTGTCCTCCTATCAACAGACGCAACCCGTTTCCCTGCAAAATTCTTACTGGATTCAGGTTCCGAAATTTCTCTTTTATCCCCTAATACCCTAAAAGCTGAGGTAACTCCAACGGCATCCAATATTTCTATTGCTACTATCAAAGGTAGGGAGATGCCCATGAATGGAGTATTGTATATTTCCTTGTATATAAATAATATTTTCCTAACACGTGCGCGTTTCATAATTTTCCCCATGCATGGCCAAGAATTCGAAGGAATATTAGGATCAGATGTATTGAAGGTAATGCATGCCCGTTTATCTTACAGAGAGAAGTGTGTAGATTTAAATGAGATACGTGTGTCATTTTTAAAGGAAACAGCTCATCGAAGACGAGTCAGATGTTCTCAAATCAATCAGGTAGAAGAACCTGAGTTGTTTAGACTGTATCCTTCCAAAAATAGCAAAATACCGAGAAAATCTCAGAAACTGCTGTTTGCGAAACTATCCAGTAAGTCTGCAGAAAAAGTTGGAACGCGTGCATTGTACGTTTCCAATGGCCTCTGTGGAACTTTAATAGTAGCACGCAGTATATCCCGTCCTCATAAAGGACTCTATCCTGTACTTTGCCTCAATGTGGGCGACGAAGACATTGATATTTCCCCACAACTCACTTTAACATCGGCAACCGTTGGAGTCCACGTAATTACGGACATAACGGATCCATCAAAAAATACTAGCGTGGTGTTAGCAACCAAAGAAAAGAAAGGATCCTCAAATAGAGAAAAGCTCGAACGATTACATGGTAAATTAGAAGACAAGGATCTCTATCAACTAATCGATGAGAACATTAAACTCTCTGAGTGTCCCGAGAAACTGACACCCGCATTGCGCACGCTTCTGCGTAAGTACAGGAATGTGCTAGCCAAGAAATCTGATCATTTAGGACTATGCCCCCTTTACTAAGCGGATATACCCTTAGATACAGATAAGCCCATTTTTACCCGGCAATATCCGTTACCGCATGGAATGCGTCCTAAAGTGAACAAATTTGTGAAAGATCTACTTGATCATGAAATTGTTCGCCCATCCAAATCCCCATACAATAGCCCAACGTTAATGGTTAAGAAAAAAGATGGAGGGTGGCGGATGGTTGTAGATTTCAGGCAACTAAACGATCACGTAATAACGGATGCGCACCCTTTACCTCGTATTAACCAGATTTTTGAGGAGTTGGGAAATGCAAAATATTTTACTGCACTTCATCTTCTACACGGATTTTATAAAATCAAGATCCGAGAGGAAGAAAGATGGAAAACGGCGTTTTCAACGCCTATGGGTCATTACAAATTTATTCGACTACCCATGGGCCTTAAAAATAGCGCTTCCATTTTCCAAAGACTAATGCACTTGGTTTTGGATGGATGTTTGGGAATTTATGCTTATATCTATGTCGATGATATCGTGATCTACTCTTGTACTGCCGACGAACATTTCTCTCATTTATCAGACATACTACAGCGGCTTGATGATGCAGGACTGAAAGTTAAATTTTCAAAATGCCAACTGTTTTGTACTCAAATTGAGTACCTGGGTTTTCTAATTAGTGAAACAGGCATTAGAGTTAACCCAACAAAAATAGAGGCAATACAAAATTTTCCTATTCCAACTGATGTTAAGGGAGTACAAGCCTTTTTGGGTTTAGTTGGATATTTCAGATCCTATATTCAGAACTTCGCTTTAAAAGCCAAACCGTTGTATCTATTGTTGAAAAAGGATACCGAATTCAAATGGCAGAAAATTCAGCAAGAGGCCGTAGAATGTCTGATGAAATGTTTACTCTCAGCACCTATTCTTTCTTTTCCTGATTTCAACCATGAATTTATACTAACAACTGATGCATCTGCAATTGCTGTTGGCGCTGTTTTAACACAGAAGCCAGGGAAACGGGAAGTACTGATTGGATGCGCGAGTTGGACTCTCAATGATGCAGAATCACGATACCCGAATACTGATCGTGAACTACTGGCTGTTTATTATGGAGTCTCGCAATTTTGCTCGTATTTATGGGGACATCCCTTTGTGATCCATACAGACCACATTGCGATACCCTATTTGAGTCGTCAGAGACAGAGCGATAGCCGCAGGGCCATTGCTTGGTTTATGAAGCTCAATGAGTATGAGTATAGAGTGGAATATAAGAAGGGGCTCTCTATACCCCATGCTGATGCGCTAAGCCATTTCCCGCCAGACAGCAAAAATAAAAGATTGTGTGCTTACCTTTTGCCTACTCTTCTGGAAACTAATCTGACTCCTTATATTTCCAGGATGTTACTACAAAGAGCCACAGCCTCTCTGAAGGGAAAAATTCCCTTCGGAGCAGAATTCAGTTTACAGGACGGCGTGCTGATGAAAAAGACTGGTCATGGACAGCGTGTTTGGGTTCCCCTGTCACTTAGAGAAAAGTTAATCAGTAGTTTTCATGATCCACCTTCTATGGGCCATTGTGGAATCGATAAGACTGTTTTTGCCATCCGGGAAGAATTCACCTGGCCTAATGTTGAAAAAGATGTTACGGCTTTCGTAAAAACATGCCCGGAATGCCAGAAAACTAAACAGTACTCTCACAAGACCCCATTTCTCAGTACCGGCATACCCAAAAATTGTTTCGAGGATGTTAGCATGGATGTCGTGGGACCTGTTCCAAATAGCCAACGGGGTAATCGGTATATTCTAGTTATACAAGATAGATTATCAAGATGGATCGTCTTCTCAGCTATGAAAGACGCTTCAGCTCAGACAACGGCAAGGCTTTTCTTGACCGATTGGGTATGTTTGTTCGGAGCCCCCAAGAGAATTTTGACATATCGAGGGACAAACTTTGTAAGTAGTGTGTTCCGCGATCTAGCGAGCTTTCTGGGAGCAAGAGCAAATACAACAACAGCATACCGACCCCGAGGCAACGGCCAGAACGAACGGTCACATCGCGAACTCCACGAATACCTAGCCCTATATTTAGATCCCGACAATAGAAGTACCTGGGATGAATTACTTAAATTAGCCGCATTGGTGCATAATAGTTCTAAACATGAAGCTTTACAAGCCTCCCCATTCGAAATCGTTACTGGGATGAAACCAAGAAGAAATTGGCTTTCAAGCTTACAAAACTTGGAGCAGTTCCAGAGTATAAGGGAATATTATGAGGTAAAAAAGGAAAAATTAGAGTCCTTACGCGAACAGGCACAAAAAGCCATCAGGAAAGGACAAGCTTCATATCTAGAATGATTGAATGTGCATAGAAAAGGCACAGCCTACAATATTGGAGATAAAGTATGGCTTCAACAACATCCACTCACTTTTGTTGGAAAAAAGTGGAGTGCCAAATGTAAAGGCCCATACACAATATTGGAGGTTGTAAACCCTGTAGTCGTGCGCATTCAAGATGATAAGCATCCCGAGTGGACCGATGTGGTTCATTCCAGTTACATTAGACCATTTCAGTCTAGAGGTCATGTCCCCGATACTTCAGAGATAGATATTTTAGAAGATGACGAATTTGACAAAGTCGATCAAAATATAGCCCCCAACACGCATTCCCCGAAAAGTCCTAGCATTCCAACAAACGATGCTGCCTCGAAGTCACGAATCGAAAATGAAGTAATCTCAGCTGACGCAACCTTTGCTGGCGACACACCCGCAACTGCTGGTGACGTAACATCTCCCGTAGACGACTCCGAAAAGGAAGCAGACAAAAATATGGAGGACGTACAAAATCAGTCCATTGCTTTAGATGTGTCTGCTCCTGAACTCATGTTCTATGGGACCCCTAGCCATTCACCAGAACCTAGGACAGAAACCGTAGTCGAAAGCAATTCTTACGAATCACCGGAATATGCCAACAAAACTATTATTCCGAACACTCTGAAAAGCGGAAAAACTAATAAGTCTTTTCTTTCTGAAGTGACCTCGGAAATAGGCAAGTTTTTCTCTCCCGGGATGGGATCCGATGACAATGAAGGAATTGAGACAACCTTGCCCCCGGTCACTGACAGCGTCCTTGCCCCGCCAGAGTCGTCTAGTACCCCGAGAAGGTCACAGATGCCGCTGACAAGGACGCCAGACAGAGGAGCTTCCGCTGCCCTTCCAGCAACAGCAGAAAAATCAAAAAGCCAGAAAAAGAAGGAGCGCAAGAAAGAAGCAAAACAAAGAAGCGAGGAGAGGGAAGCAAGACCGCGCATGTTGAGTGGCATTGATGCCGATAACATTATCCCGGCACGCATGCGCGCCGAGGCCAGAGCACAGTCAGTACCGCCAAGGACTGACACTGACATGTGAGTACTGAAAAAAAATGCTGCGCAGTTGTGTCCCTGACGCTCACGCGCAAGCTAGTCAACATGAATGCGCTATTCCTGTGTCTGCTAACATTGTCCATTTCAAAGTCAATTTACGGTTTGCTAATTCAAGAAATCCCAGAAGATAGAGGAATCCTGTCCAATGGCAATAGATTAGACAAAATATCCCCCATATGTAATTTTCCTGGTAACGTCGGAGTCACAATAGAAACCATGAGCCAGATGTGTATTACTACTACGTTTTGGACACTAGAGTCAACTTTCGACATTGGGAAATTTTATCATCTCCTTGAAGGGATCCGAAAAGATGTGCATAAGTTTGTGAAGGATACTTCAGATGAAGTCGAAAGAGGAGATCTAAATCTAATTGCTCCGGGAAAAGTAGCCATGGATCTGTTAGAACACAAAATTCAGATCATAGACGTGAGTTTGTCAAACTTAGCCGCTAGAGCTGTCAATATGCCATCTGAAGCTGGTAACACCTCACCTTATCTGAATTTGCTACCAATTGCTCAACGCGGTATCGTACCCATCTCAAAGTTACAAGCATCTGAAAAACAAGCATTTGTCCGCCCTTCAAGTTTAGTGGCATTTGATGACTACAAACATAAAGACGTGTTTCAGTCATTGCTCGAACAGATAAGATTAACAAACAAAAGCAAGGATGCTTTTTGGATGAAGGTACTTCTCTTAGGTTCAGAACTGGGACAACTAACCACATTGGCTGAAACTATACAAGACGATATTGAAAGGGTCAAACAATTTGTTTTTCCAAATCATTTGTTTGAAATAGATGAAGTCGAAATAGTTTAAAAGGAAATTCTAGCCACTGAACCTAAATACGCAAAGTCTCAAGTCACTGATTTTGACCTATACCAAATGATTAGATCAAACCCTGTGACGTTAGGCATATTTCATGGCAATGAGCTACAAGAGAAGAATAGTACTAGTGTTTTCTGTACCATGACTATTGTTCCCGTACTTGCACCAGATGAGGTCATTCATCTTTCCCGAGTCCATACAATTCCCGTAGCTAGAGAAACATATCTGGGCACACCAAAATGGATGCAAGCAGAAATCAAACATCCCTTTTTAATGAAAAGGGGATCAAAGTTCTATGCTACTTATGGATCTGAATTACCAAGTTGTTTGGACAGAGTTGGACAATCTGGATGTCAAATATGTAAAGCTGGACATCTTCCGGTAAGACCCACAAGTGAGTGCTTCAAAAAGATCCAACAAGGAGCTGATGACAAAATGATTCGGCTATTCTGTGACTTAAAACTAATAGAAAGACCAGAGAATATGGTGGTACAGCTGAATCGAGATGAATTTGCGTATATTGATACGGATAAGGGGAGGATTACGCAATATTGTGCTGAAAACAAGGAGAAAACTATACCTGCGTCTGAAAATTCGTATGAACTTCCGTATTCCGGTATCATTAAATTTAATGAAGATTGCAGGTACACATTAGTCAATAGTCCATTTTGAGATATCTTGCCCAAACTGGAAAATGCAGAAATTAATGCAGTGGAAGAAGTTCCCGCATTCAAGCCAAGAAGTTCAGTAGCAGAAGATATCAGTGAATTACAAATTCATTTCAGAGATCATGGATATATTTATCTAATTGTCTCTGTTGTCCTCTTATCTATTATTTTACTTAGCATAGCTTATCTCTGCTTCGCAAAAATTTGATACATAATATTGAGAAGACGAAGGTTGAATATGAACCTCCTCAAAAATGCCAATATTGAACTGGTTCCCTCTAGAAATGCTCCAACTGCCCCACAATGTCCTAGGCTACAAATTAGTGCATCTACTGGTTTAATGGCTATCAAGTAAATATTCACTCCCTTGCAGGACAGCACCTCATACAATCTTATATTGTATATTCTGCGTTTATTCTATAGATTTTTATCTTATTGGGTGTGAATGTAAATCACTAAATATGAATTGTAGATCTATATTGCGTGCATTGTGTGGATATACACTATTTTATCATGAGTACTAGCAAGTGTTGCAATTGTGTATTCTAGAGTGCCTTTATTGATGTAAGACCTTACAGATGTGTGTTTTACTCCTGTTTCTATTGACTGGTTGCTTTGTCTTTGATGCACTGTTGGGAAGAAGAGCTGTGGAAAGAACAAACAAAAAAGGAAAAGGGACAACCAATTCAGGAGACAATATTTTATTGAAGTCCCCCTATTAACAACAACTCCTAAGACGCGCAAAAACATACAATATGCGCGTTCACACTACATCTCCAACAGTGTGGAAGCTGTCCATGCTGATGGTGTCTGCTGCAGGAACAGGCCTTGGTGCTGGGTTCCTTGGAATTGTCCTGGCCCGCCTAGAACGTATCCTCTGCAGCATCCAGGCACGCAGCAGGGGCCACCCCAGCCACGCAAAGACTTCCGCTGCATCTAGTTGCTCGGATTGGACCTGAGAACAATGAAAATCAAAGCACATGCAAGTTGCAAGCAAACAGGTCATGCTTACGGAAAGAGGCCATTAAAGGTCTGACTGTGGCCAAGGATGGTAACTCATCCATTTCCATTTCCTCGAAGGAAGGATTAGGAAATGAGCGAGTTTCCTCCTGACTGTTAACATTAACCTCATTAACAGCCCTTTCCCTCTAGTGCAAGAGAAGCAAAAAGCAAAAGCAAAACCAAAACACCAAGGTTAAACCAAAGATCCATTAATCCTGTGCTTTAGTTTGCACACCTTGCATTTGATACTCCTTCAACAGCAGACGATCCCGGCGATCAGCAAAGAACCGACACCAAGAGCGCTGCCCACCCAGGTTAGAACATCTAGCCAAAAGGACATGGGTGAGAACTCTGCCTGAACCAGAGTCCCATCTGGACGACGGGCCGTGAGGTTGAATCCGTCGAACTGACCCAGTCGATCCAGGATGGTAGACAGGTTCCCCTGAGATCCCTCAGTGGAAGGCAGTGGAGTGGAAGATGTAGGTATTGGAACCCATGCCCCAAGGGGATCCACTACAGCAGGCGCAGGATTCCAAGAAGGTTGTGGAATGACCAAAGGTGCAACAGGCACAGTGGTAGCCCTGGTTGTGGTTGGTAGCTTCAGAGATGTTGTCATTGATCCAGAAGTAGTAGTTTCCTGTGCAAGGGTTGGAGCCACTGATGGCGCCTGTAGTTCCTTGGTGGTGGCCATTGTTTTAGTGGTCACTGCAGGGGCCATTGTCCTCACTGAATCCAACTGCTTGGCTGGTTGTATCATCTTTTGTTGTTCTTTCTTCGGCAGGCTTGAATTTTCCTCCAGTTCCTGGACTTGTACTGCAGGTTTTTCTAGAAAAAGAGCCCAAAGAATTGATTAATGAAGTTCAAATTTCAACTTGTTAGAAAGGGATACTCTTACTTTCATGTTTGAAGAAGCACAGCTCCCAAGGCTGCACTATTTTCTCCATGCCTTGTGTTTTCCCCTTGCAGAATGTCTTGGAAAACAGCTTCACCATCTGGGAAAACAAGGTCTGATTATTCTTTGTATTACAGAGAATGAAAATGGGATAAGGAAGAACCTTCAATCCTTTGTACCGGACACAGTCCAGATCCAGCCTTGTTCCTTGGAAGTCCACTGCATGCCCAAACCTCCCTGGCCTCTTGACATCGCAGACATCCTCACACACCAGGTTGCCTGCTACACTGCTGCAAGCTTCCAAGTGGCCACTGAAGATCTGAAAAACCACACAAGAAAAAGCTGAAATTTTGGCCTTTCAAAGCACTTTTGGTTCAAAAAAAAAAAACTTACCAAAAGCAAGGTAGAGGTCAATGCTACCAAAGTGAAAACTCCCATCTTTTTGTCCGAATTTGATTGTTTTTGAGTTTCTTGACTCACAAAAATCTGCTGAATCACCTCCTGAAAACCGTTTGCTTGTAGAGGGCGCCGTTCTCCGTCCCTGTCGTACGTCGTTGTCGTCGTCGTAGCGCGTCATCGATCTTTTCGTTCAATTTAAATCACTGCAAAATTCGGTCTTGATCGCGAAAAACTGTGGACAGATTGGACACCAAACACAGCAATCAAAACCTTCAACACTCACCTTCAGTGAGATGCTCACAGTTCCAAAAATCACCCAGAAATGAGCTCTGAGCACATTTTTCATGTCTCAGGAAGGGATGAAACAAGTCTTGAGACTTGTTTTCATTCAAGTGTGTGACTTTTTGCCACATACCAGTCTGATTGGACTGGTTGAACTCTGCAGCATCTCAGGGAATTCCTGAGCCTTGGGTGCCCCACAAAATGTGTGTGAGGCAAAATATCACCCAAATAACAAATGCTCTGCTGCTTTTTGAGTGTGCCATATGGGAAATCGATGCCCAGGCATGTCAAACATTTCAAACATCGATTCTCAAGTTCACTTTTGGTATTTCCGCACTTGGTGAAAACTTTGTTTTCAATTGACTTTGAAAAGGTGGAACTTTTCTTCAAATTTATCCGCGGTGAGTTTGTCACCGAAAGAAATAGTTACAGTGTCCTACGTCATGTGTAAAAAACTGCTCTCTACTTTTGCAATGCCCACATAGCAACTCGCTGCCCCAAAGCAGACGATGACATTGCGTGTCCTAGATGCACTGTCTGGTTTGCGGTCATTTGCCCAGTCCCCTTTCTGTTTTCCCCATTCCAGTTGCGCAAGCGCGTCTGGTTTGTTCCGAATCTATAAAGGTACCACAAAGTGTATATGTCAGCATTCATTGCTGGTTCGGCTCTTGTTGGTTAAGCTCACCGATATATATACGTATTCACTTTACCGAGAAGTCTAGATTCACTTTTACCCCGGCCATAAAGAATTAGAATTCTTCTCGACAGAACATTGTCCTGGAAGGAATTAAGTTTTAGATTAATCACGTAAGAAAGAGAGACGTTTCTTTCTGCACGAAAGTGTCTGGAGTTTTATTCTTTCGCCGATTTAGGATAACAGCATGAGTGGTTTTTTGAGGGGAGGATGCACCACAAAGCTGCATGGTGAGAAAAGTTTGCCACAATCAAATATTGCACCTTTAAAAAATTCCTGAATGAGATGCATATGTAAAATAGCATTTGTAACAAATTATATTGTTGAAAAACTTCCCTTTCTGCATAACTGGCACAGCATGGTACTGCTAAAAAATCCTTAAAGTTGTCACAAAAATTATTGCTTGAAAAAAACAGATTAATCCTGTACATTGGTTTTGAAAAAATGTCTTTTTCTAAGAACTGGGACAACCTCCTATGCCTGAACTGGAATATTGTCAAGAGAAAAATGGAGATATCTCCATGAAGTTCTTCCCTTCTAACTTGAAATACCTGATCAGTAGACTCCTGGGACAAGTATTCTAAGAAACAATTTTAGGATAAATAGTGAAGATATTTCTGATTTATCATCAGTTATTGTCTTTTGTTTTGGTGATGGTGGTATGCAAGTTTGCCATGTGCTCTTCTTCCAAATAATTATCCTCCAGTTAATGGTGTCTCTGATATATTTTTCCCTGATAAAGTTTTGGAAGCTGACGAGTGTTCAGAAGTAATAGTCCTGAAAATGATCTGGATGATGAAAAAAAAAGGATTAGGAAATCTCTGCCCAAACCCTGTTAGATCTTGTAGAAACATCATGGTTGAAAAGAACATACTATGTTCAATTGTTCAGCTTTCCTGACAAATTACAGTCAAACCCCCATTTTCCAATGTACCAGGCATGTGTTACAGATTTTTGGTTTAAGGACCAGCTCTTTTTTGGGGAGTTGTACCAGCTTATGCACTGTGGTCCATTTTTATGAATTTGAAAATTTTTCAAAAATTCAATTTTTACCAAATTTCAAATTCTTATAGAATTGGATGCACAAAGATGTTTTCTAAATTAACATTTTTCAACCTGCAAATAGCTGAAAATTTACCAGAATTAGAACCAAAAATGGAGATACATCTTGAAAATCTCACAAAAATTGCCAAAACTTTTTTACATTTTGAATTGTAGCTACTTCAATTAACAACATTTTTCAATGAAAAAACTGTAAATTTGTACAAAATCACTGTGCATGACACCCTGTGAATACTTTTCAAGTTTCATCAAAAGCAAATAAGGCAGAATGAGCTGGACTGAAAAGTTTTAATTCTTGTTTCCATTTTTCTTCCCAAACTTTCATCTTTTAAAATTTGCCAAGAAGGTAATTATGCACTGAAATTCAAATTTCTAACTGCATTGGAAGCACCACAATTTTTTCTACACTTCCCATTTTTTAGACCTTCAAAATAATTCAAATTTACATGCATGAAAATGGAAATAAAAAGTCATCTCCGAATGAATTCTTCCAATATGCAAGTTCTTTTCAAACCTGAAAATGTATACAAAATTTTCTTCTCCACCAGACTTCAAATATTTGAAGGGATTAGAGGCACATATATGTTTTCTGAATTTTCATGTATTTTTGTTGAATAATCTGGTAAATTAAAATATTTTTGAGCAAAAACTAGAACTTGAAAAAAATTATTGTTTCTTTGATAACTGTGCACTTCATGCACTGTCACGTCTGCATGAAACAATGAAGCATACTGATTAGTCTCTCAATTAAAAAATCTAAAGAATTCTAGTTTATTGCCTAATTCTAAGATTAGTTATAATCTTCTTTAGCATGAAGCATTTTCAAACTTATCTGCACATCTAACCACATAACATATTTAAAAAATGGAAAATTTCATCCTCCAGCAAACTTTGAATTTTCAAAGGGACTAGAGTTGCAGAAAATGTTTTGAATTCTCTTGTTTTGTTTTGGAAAATCCATTAAATTGAAGAATTTACAATCAAAAATTTGGACTCTTTTGATTTTGTAATTTAATGACTATTAACTGCTTCGTTGTTCAATGCAATGAGTGTGTGCATAAAGTGAAGGGGTTGTTCAGTTTCAGAAGCTCAGTGTTTTTTCATTTGTATAAATGGCCTGGTCCATTTCTACAGCATTTATCTGCTTTGTAAATAGTGCATGCCATTTATAATACTACTAAATACTATGGAAATACTGAATAAATGGCATGCGCCATTGGTTTAGTATTCCATCATATACACGTGGTGCAAGCCACTATTTTCTCAGTGGCGATTAAAAAATGTAGCTCCTTTACTGATTGAAAATTAAAAGGACGTATTTTCATCTAAGTACATGCTATCTGTCATGGGTGCCCAATATACGGCCTGCGGGCCAGATCTGGCCCACAGAGGCCTTCAAACAGGCCTAAAGACCATTCCATCAAATTTGCCTTAGCTGAAGATATAACTAGCAAAATTCCAGAATGCCGCGCTGTACCATCTACACCGGAACCGCAATGGTAGATTCAATCAAGGAACGGAAATGCGAACTATAGCTCTCTATCCTTGTAGATCCGGTAGCAGCCGTATAGCTGATACCCGGACTTGTGGTGGTATACCGTTACTCGTCAACAAACAATGTCGTGCACCCGACGTATTTGTTGGTTTCCTGCATCTTTTTTTTTTAATTAAATGCAATGTGGGTTGAAGATACCTTTCTCTAAAATGACTCGAAATTCTGGTTGGCATGGCCAAGGACATTATGCTCACTTCCACATCATCTTGGGTGTCATGCGCATCATTTTTCTTCTGCACTGTTTCTTGAGGGCTCCATCATGCTTTGGGTCGTGGCTGGATAATCGTGAGCGTGTGCTATTACGCTCATGCCAAACCAGATGAGGAAATACTTCCGTCCGCAGGGACTTCCGACTCTTTTGCTGTGACTTCACAGCACCGGGATACCACGAAAACAGCTTTTGCGTATGGGGATGAGTGCATCTTCATTCTCATAAAAAAACAGTGTTCTGAGCATCATGGAGCAGCGGACCTTCGATTACAATAATACCAGTATGTAAGAGACACTGAATTTATGATGCGTATTGAGCCGTTCTAAACTAAATTTGAAACTATAGATACTTTCAGCAGTCCAGCATCATCCTACCGCGCACCCACCTAAGAATTTACCTCGGCGGTTTTCAACAGATTTTTGAAATTGAGAGTAAACTATACAAAGAGGTACAGTACAGTGTATCACTACAGAATGTGATTGATTTACCCAACTAAAAATACATACTCACCTTAATCCTCTCATCAGTGATTATGAATTGAAAGTCTTCAGAAATACATACAAGTTTTCCAGATATTGCCAAATTACATGCTCGGCCTAAAGTTCATTGAAGGCAGCATGTGAAGTTCTGTTTCCATCTACACATGGAAACAGGCACATCTTTCACCAAGCCTGGAACCATACGGACGCCGCACATCGCCTCTCTTTCCTTGGATGGACATTCACTGTACAAATGCTGAAAAAGGTTTACAGTATAATCACACTAAACATTACATTCGATATGTTTTTTTCCCTCTGTTTGATCACTGTTTTTGAATTGTTTTGAAAAATTCCCAGACTTTGGGGTCTGCTTAGATTCAGTTTGTTTAGGTCAGGTTGTGTTAGTTGAAAATATCTCTCAACTTATATGACCTGACTTAACAGCACCTGAAGTCTGCTGATTTTTCTTAAAGCAGTAAAATGTACCTAGTTTAAAAACTGACCTAATGTAACCTCACCTAATCCAACCTAACCTGTACTAATTTAATATAATCCCACCTAACCTAACTTAACCTAACCTAACTTAACCTAACCTAACTTAACCTAATCTAACTTAACCTAACCTAACCTAACTTAACCTAACCTGACCTAATTTAACATAACCAAACTTAACCTTACCTAACTGCCCCTTGAGTCTGATTATATTTTGAATGGTTTACTTGAAGTTAATAATCCCAGGAAAATAACGTATTATTGTAAACATGTTTCAGCATTTGAATGGGGGAATGTCCATCCAAGGAAGGACTGGCGAGGCGCGGCGTTGGAATGGGTACTGGCGTGATTTTTCCTGTTCCCCATGGAAACATCATGGTGCGTCGAACCTGTAGCCCTGACACCTATGTGAACGTACTTGGACATTTCGGGTGGAATTTGAAGAAAGGTTTCTTCTGCTCCGCACTTCCCCGTGTATGAGATGTGCATTGACCCTCTACCTACTCCAGCATTCGTGCAGACTGCAGAGGTTTCTGGAATGAAACCGAAATATGTTTAATCCTCATAAGCTGGAAATACAGTTATCTTTGGAATCTTTCAATACCTTGTTGGAAGCAAAAATTCCCTCTCTTTCCATACATCGGTTGTTCCATAATCATGTGGTCATAGAGCAGAATAGTGACAAAGAAGGTGAAAATAAATTTTTAAAAAATGTTAGCTGCCAAGCTGCCAGGAGCCCTTCCACGATCCCTCTAATGAATTGCTTCAATTTATTTGAAAGCTGGTTGAACAATTCAAGACTCGAAAACAGAAAATTTGCTCCACTTTCGAAGCAGGAAACAGGTTCGCGTTTTACATGTTTCTACAAAAATCATGATAACGTTTTGCATCCGTCGCTTTGGCCAATCTTGCTCTTTCAGCAAGGAAATGCGGGTTTTTTTAGCGCTCAAAAACACTGAGGTTTTCCGCCGCGAAAAGGAAGCACTTAACATCTTCAAACATGTTTGCTCTTTTCTTATACTGTAACGTTTTTGCTCCATGGTACAGTACTTCGATATTTTGTGCACCGCTGCGATTTGTCGAAAAATCCCGCCGTCTTTACTTGAGATTCATTTTGGAGCAAAAAAACAAATCTTGTCTCTTTTGTGCCTGAGTTCGTGGCATGGTTTGTCATTCACTGGTCATCCATTTTAAAAGATGAGAGAAATTATAAGGGTTCAGTATCAGAGGCTCCAATACTCTTTTTTGCCTTGCGGTCCTTCCTAGGGTTTTTAATTGTGGCACAATTTAGCACAATCACAACCAAAATCACAATCACAAGCCTTGAAATTGTGATTGGGCAATCCTTTTTTTACTCATTCTGATAGTGATTGTGATTATGCATTTTTTTGAAGACTTGTGATTGTACTTGTGATTGTGATAAAACTGACCTATAATCATAATCACAACCAGTACCAAATAACTTCAACAGTGTATGCATTTTTCTTTGGAAAATTGATTTAAACCATGATCAAAACTCGATGAAAATGATAAACGGTTACCTTATTTCATTAACTGTGTAAGTTGCTAGATGGAAGAGGATATATTGTTTTTTATGGCTTCAACTGTTAGGACACATTGGCACAAAAAGAAGCTCTTCATATTTTCTTTATTGGTAATTGCACTTGAATGAAAGAGTTTGGGCATTCAATATTGAATAATACTTCAGAAAGGCTTATTTGCTTCATTCATAATTTATGGTACTGTACTCCCTTATTAGGGCAGATGTTTTCTGCTTTTGTCTGGTGAGAATGAAAATGGAATGAGAAAAGATGACATCCATTGATCCAAATGATGCAAAAGTGTTGTTTTGGTTATAATTTCATTGTTATTCTTGTCATCCATTCACAAGATTGATATTTTGGAAATAATTTGAGACTAATCAGGGTTACTGTCAATAAATGTGAAAAGCATGGGATGGAAATCTTGAAGAAAGTTTCAACTACCCTTTCGCTTGTGATTGGAAAAAATAGAAAGGAATCCATTGTGATTGTGATTGTGGATCTAGAAAAATACAGCCTTGCAATTGTGATTTTGATAGTGGAATATTTTTGGTGCTGTTTTGTGATTGCAATCGTTCCAGTACATTTTTGATTGCAATTAACAACCCTGGTCCTTCCACTTCCAGTAAGAAGTTTTTCCCAGTGGTGTTAGGTTTTTAATCCTAATTCCTGGAAGTCTAAGAATAACCTTGACTAGTATGTAAATGATGGAACTCTATGCTCACATCCGACCAATTTATTCCAGTCATTTCTGTGATCAATGCAGCACTAGCATTTACTTTTTGTGAGTGAAGGTTAGTGTTCGAGTATTTTCTTTTTATGAATATTTTATGTAATGTTTTCTATGATTATTGGTGCATATTTTTATAGCAGTTTTGGGGTTTTGATGGATTTTTCTACCTTTTTTGTGAATGTTGATTGATTATATATATTTCATTCATCATATGATGAATTATTTCCTCGGTCTATGTTCTTTGGTTTGAATTTTTCCTTTTTTTCACTTGTTTTGGTTCAGATTTGTGGTCTTCAATTGGTCACAGAATTTCATTTTGAGTTCTTTACCTGCACGATATTTGGTTTGAGAGATTTCAGTAGGGCATTTGCTTTGGTTCATGAGTTTTCCATCAGTAGTTTGGTTTGGTTCACTGGTGTTGAGTTTTGTGAAGGCTTTGGTTCATGAGACTTGAATTTTGGATTAGATTTGGTTCATGAGTCTCGGATCATTTTTTCATAGAATTTCTGCCTGGAGCCTTGAGTCATTGCGTAAAATTTTTTCCTTTCATCTTGAAATGCAAATCTGTTTTGTGAACTTTTAAATTCCATATGCAAAGAGTAGTCATTTTATGCGGGACGTTGGTACCCATATGTGATGAGTGGAATATTTTCTTCAAATATTATACACATGAGTACTTTTCAAAGTCTTCATGTAATTTTGAGGATTCTCAGATGTGTTCTTTTGAAAATGGGGTAAATGTAAAAAGAGCACAAATGTACTGAATGTTCACAAAATCACATCAATTCAGAATGAGTTCGACACCATGTTCATAGGCAAAAAGAATCACTGTGGGATAGAAAAATTCATTGGCAAATATGAACACTGACTATTATTATTTCAATCATTATTCCGTGATTATCAATAATTCAATATTCTACCTGGTTCTTGATTACATAGACCAGGTGCGCCACTGTTTTCACAGAGCAGAAAAGTAACAGCATAGGTGAAATAAAATTGGAAAATGAAAGAAATAAAAAATTGTTTGCAGCCCTTCAGCAGCCATGGGCCTTTTAACAAGGGCTCCAGTGAATTCTTTCAATTTATTCAAAATTTGGTTGAAACATCTCATATTTTAAAGTAGAAAATGGTAATCCATGTGAAAGCAGCATATGTCTTCGCGTTTCAACGTTCTTGACAACATTTATAGAACATATTGCGCCGGAAGTCCTGGCCACTCTCCCTCTCTCTGCAATAAAAGGAAAGGGTTTTTTTTGGCGTGCCCACACCCGCCGAGTTTTTGCACCACAAAATGAAAAAAGGAAGCACCTTGCATCTTCACGAACTTTGTGCTCTTTTTTTTTCGAAATTGTCGCACTGCTGCAAATCGGGTTGTTTTTTTAAGCCACTTCGATCGAATAATTTTGCGCCTCTGCTATTCGCCACAGATGCATGGAAGACTACACCATGATCGCGGATTTAATTTTCTTTTCGTACTTGTGTTCCGTCCCTTTTCCTAAATCAACAATGTGTCATGCCGCAAAAAAAGTTTCAGCCATTTTTATTTTCGTCCCTCAGCAGGAAAAACCCGTGGTTACTACTGATGCATTCCGTTATTTTCATATTTTATTCCTGGCCAAAAAAAAGTTGTCCTTGAGATTCCTTCAACATACAGCCTGTAACATGAAAGACGCGCATATAGCTCCAAGGGTGCTTCCGCTGGGATCACAGGGTACAACACCCAATGCAATTCATTTCCTTTTTCACATTTGCGGGATTCTTATCTGTGAACATCCACTGCTTACGATCAAAACAAGCACTGACGCTTTAATGCCTGCAATCTTCTGATGGACACTCCTTCACAAGAATGTCACTTTAAGAAGCGACGATTCGAAAAAGATTTTTTCAAATAGTATTGGATGATTACAACAGGTAACAAACCGGTTCAGATTTGAAGAAACGGCAGATTTGAGGAAACAGAACATATATGATGAACTTTCACGGACACGAATAATCTATTTGACAATAGGTATCTCAATGGAAAGATGAATCATGCCTTTCTTTCTCTTCGATGAGTTTTGTATTGTTCGTGTTTCGGTCAATTTTATACTTTTCCAGTGCTTGAGTGAGGCAGATGGATTCATTGAATCTAAAATTATTCAGGAAGCAGTCTCGGAACCTATGTTCTTTGCCACAAAGCAAATCTCACTACAGAAAGTTTTCAATTGCTGCCCAAATAGTTTCTTGAGCCTCTGAATATCTGAACAGAAGGGAATAAGTCTCTGTTTCATCACATAAGACTATAGAAGGTCCTCTGTGCGAACAGCAAGAAACGAGACAACAGCATCAGAATTTCTCATTGAATCAGAATTTTTTTGATCAGAATTTTCTCATTGAATGAGGTTTACAAACTAATTAGACGATATACAGTACTGTATAGTTTATAGTTGATTTCAAGACTCGCAATTTTAATTTTCCTTTTTTGAAAATCCGGTTGCCAGTGAATTTATTGTGTCACTCACCGTTTCCAAATCGACCCTCCATCATATTTTTTTCATGATTTGCTGGCTGAAAAACGCATCAAGTCTTAGATGTGAATATATTTGACCTCAAACAAGATCGGAGGGCGAGACAAAACTTGTCAGTATGCACCTTAATGCATTCAAATTGAAATATATAGTTTGATTCTTTTTGAATACATTAATGCAAATCACGGTTGGCTTTTCAGAACAACCGGGAAGGAATCGTCAAATGTTTTGAATCTATGTTCACATTCATTCGAATGTCAACTGATGGAGGTCCGTTCATCTGAAGCTCTCACCGTGGATAGAAGCTCTGATGATTTACACATCTGCCTACACTCAATGGGTACTCGAAAAAAAAACTAGTTTTATGTAGTTGAGCTGAATAAAATGACCTCAGTTGTTTATATTAAATTACATGAGTGTATTCTTCGCAAGCGTTACCTTAAAAATTCAATTAATTCGATAAAATAAATATATTCAAGGAATGCATCCATGATCATAGCAAATTTTTCTGAAAACAACCTTGGGACTGTTCCACAGCTAGGCAGTATTATTCGCATGTTTTTATAAACTCGAGAACACCACAAAACCGGTTAACTTTTTGGGAAAACCCACACCTGAATTGGTTACCAATATGCCTGTGCCGAAAAATTCAAGGATGCACATGCAGCAAATAGCTTGTGAATTCCAGTATATATGGCCAAATTATTGGCGGGGTGGGTGCAGCCATCCAAGAGTTGGAGAAACCAAGTTCACAAACACTGCTGTGTTTGTCAAGAAATATATATTCTAAAATCTGTCATGTATTGAATGCAACAATGCTGCAGCATCTGTATGAAACCAGAAATCAAGTTTGCTTTTTTGTGTGAGGCCAGTGAGCCTCACCAAGATACCCTTGGGCAAGCATCATCCAAGGGCACACAATTTTAAATCACTTCTTTGATTTTGCCTCAACTGACCAAACCTGAAACAGATCAGTGCTGCATTTCTTCCTAACCCGTACAAAAGACTTAGGTATGAATACCTTCATTCCTCTTGGTGAGCAGAGATGGAGGGCAAGTTTTAACGGGCTTTCACCTTCAATAGCAACAATCATCTGGGTCAATCAATCCATCCAGCAACCATTCACAAGCAGCCAAATGACAACAAAGAACAATGATAAGGAACTACTCTGAAATTATCCAATTTGCCTTCAAGACTTGCAAATTCTGCTGGTTGCACTAAAACCTTTTTTCTTCTTTTTTGTGAGTCTGGGATCCAATTAACCAATGATCATATTTGCTCAAGGAAGTTTATACTGTAGACTCAATTGTGGATCACACATCTTTCTCTAGCATCAACCAGTTTGGATAATACAGCAACCTGGTGTTCTCAGATTGCCGCAAAAACTAAGCGTTGTGAAAGAACGTAAGATCCTGCATTATATAGACGCATATACATGGGTATTCATTTTTGTAGGTGTCAATAAAGCCGTGAATACGTATGAGGCATTATACCTACGAATTGTGCACCCCTGCAGGTCATGTACAGCAAGCACTGCGATTCCAAGAAGAAACACGCAGTATAGTACAAAGGTGCTGCTCAAATCCTGCGAGGATGACGGGAGAATGAGGGTCTTGTGGCGCATATTTCCCCAGGAATACAATGATCGAGTCGACCCAAAGTGGGTGGATTCCACCCACGGGTGGAATCCGTTGCACTGCATCTTCTCCTTCAGGCTTCTGCCGAGGCACGCATCTTGAAAACAACCCACTGTATACTGTATAGCTGCTGCACTGTAGTGTACTGGAGGTCTGTATTCGTGCCGTGTTTACTGCTGCTTGCTAAGCGTGAGTCATGGGCGGTTTCAACGCCATATAAAAGCCCCAGAAATTGCAACGAAACCTTCCAGTTCTCCATCGGCAGCCGGGATCGATCCACTCCTGCGCCAGGCGTGATGTTGAGCTCGATCCAATCCATTCTGTGACTTGGCGAGAGGATTACAATAACAAAATCGGGGTGAGATCGAGTGCCGAGATTAAATTATTTCATGAGAAAGAGTCCGTGGGCGTGTCATTTAATCTGCGTCCGTCCCTTGGCACCTGTTTGTCTCTCATTTATGCAGGGATGGAAATTTATTTTATTTACCGTGTATATTACTTTACAAATATCACATCAGAGAGTATTTCACAACATGCTGTGAGAGATGTTGTATACTATAGGGTCATTGCGTTGTTCTCAAAACCAGCAAAATTTATGAAAATCACCAGCAGTTATTGTGGTATAACCAATGGAAGAATCTGATTGAATAGGCTGGGATCCATCAAATGTGGAAATTTTATATACAAAGTGTCCAAAGATCGTTTTAGATACGTCTTCTAGTATCGGAATATGTGGGTAATGGCTGTGTAGTTTGTGCTGGAGATATAACCGCAATATCCAGCTTGGTACATCGGTGAGAGGGACATCAAAGTTTTCCTCAACTGTTGCCTGATGAGGACTTGAATGCCATTTCTAGAGATGCGGAATTTTGATTTCAAAAATATGTACCACTCGTTGGCTCTACACTTTATGTTGTTGAACCTCTAATTCTGAAACACTTGTCAGGCCGATTAATTACAAAGAATTAGATAAAGGAATGGACACAGTCAGTCAGCCTTTAATGGCCAGATCCTCTTTAGTAGAGTCCCTTAGAAAGCAGCAATTTAATCCAGGCACAGAAATCCACAGAAGGATAAGAAGTACACAGAGGTACACAACAGACAATTGAGCTAGGACAAATTATGCTGACCAACCACTGTAAGGCACACACAAGCTCTGAATGAATTATTCCCGAAGTCTCCGGGACTTTGGTGTCGGCTTCCGCTGCCGGAGATTTCCATCTCTTGCTATTGACCCGGTTTACCGCAATGCGGCAAACCGGGTGCCTATCCGCTTCCGGGTCTCTGTGCTGGTGTTGCTGCGTGGTGTGCCCGAGCGAGGATGCTACGCTTGGGTCATGCTGCGTGGACGCAACCCCACAAAATCCCCCCCTTTGGTTGACATTGGCCAAGAGGCTGGAGATGGCCAAAGGACCCCGAAACAGGGTCGCGTAGATGTTGCTGGTCACCGGGGCTGGGGAGGTGCGGGTGTGGTGGCACCGGGGGACGCGGAGCCTCCTCAACCTGTCTGGATCTGAGAAATGGTGGCGCGCAGGCGCACCAGGGGGTCCTGAGGAGGAGAGAGGAGAAGTTCGTCACTCAAGTCGGGGATCCCGCCAGGGGCGGGAGTCCCCAAATTCGTCGGAAAGTGCTGTAAAAAAGTTTTGAGTGTGTAG
Source organism: Notodromas monacha (assembly GCA_905338405.1). NCBI lineage: Eukaryota > Metazoa > Arthropoda > Ostracoda > Podocopida > Cyprididae > Notodromas > Notodromas monacha. The sequence goes on along the minus strand of CAJPEX010001326.1, from coordinate 28,604 downwards.
TCAAGTGTCAGAGAAGTTTGTTAAAGAAGGCAGAGGAACAGTGTCGGGGTCTTGGTGCTTGAGAAGATAGGTTCCGTTGATTGTATTGCATACTGCGTGGCACTGCATCCCGGCAATCAGGTCCCGCTGCGCATGTGTTTTTGTGTTGGGGGGCCCCCTGTAATGAGATAAAACAGAGATGGGCCGGCGGTCTTACCATCTTTTTGCTGGCAGAGCAGCCCTCGGGGTGTCCGTCGCGATTCGTACAAATGTGAGGATGGCTGTCTCGACATGAGGCCGGCACCCGGTCATGCATGCGCATCCTCAAGGGCTCCAGGAGCCTAAGGGATCCAGCATTGCACCGGCGCAAGGCAACTCAGTGTTTCTTCTGTCTGCGTCAGAGGCGGTGGTTTGAGCTGTGGTCCTTCTTGTGGTTTTTCCAGATCCTTCAGGCGACTCGCGTACCAAAGAAATTGAACAAAAGTGCGGAAAGATTGTGAAAGCAAAACCGAAGAGAACCGCGGCATTAAGAAGAATCGAAAGTGATTGCATGAATTTTGACAGGTTGCGTTGGACGCTGGTGCCACAAAAGAACGGAGAGAAAAAGAACGTCGTGGACTTGGTTGAAATCATGGACGGAGGCAGAAAACGCAAACATAGTGGCGATCCGCCGTCAACGCCAAAACGTCGGGCATCCGAGGAGGACATCTTTGAGCTGAGCATCTCAGGTAAGTGGCTTGGCCCTTGTATCCATGAGTGTTCCTTGAATTTTGCTTGTCTGGTCTTGTCTCAGAGGACATCGACGAGAGACCTCAGGATTTGGTCATCTCGGAGGCTGCAGAAGGTGGAGTTATGCCATCGAAGTTGGCCATCGAGGTGGCCGTCAAGGAGGTGGAGGACGTGCCCGCAACTGGGGCACCCGCGGCGCCAATCGTACAGCTGCCGGAGGTTGTGGAGGCCAACGCATCCGTACTCCCCGGGCTGACAAAAGACAGCTGGCAACACCTCGTGGCTTCGATGCCGATGGCGGAGTCCGTCGACGCCGCAACCGCTCATCATCGACACCTGGAGGAGCAGCTTTGCCGAGAGACTGTGGCCGCGGAGGTGTTGCACAAGCAGCTCAGCTCTGTGCAGTCGTCAGTCCAGGGAATGATGATGGCAGTTGAGGTGGCAGAGTCTTTTTGCCGTCGGCTTTGCTTGGTTGAGGCCGAGAATGCCATGAGGGAGCAGAAGTTGATGTGGCGTGTCGCCGCTCAGTTCCATGTCGCGACTTGCGTCGCTTTGTGGAGCCTGGGGCAGGCATTTCCTGCCGGCGGGCAGGTGTTTCTGCAGGAGGAAGACATCGTCGTTTGACAAGAAGGTGAGTGTCCTGCATGCCTAAGCAGCAGTGCCCTGCGATTGATGCAGTGGCTATTGAAAACAGGCGTGCTTTGGATGGCGCGGATGGCGACGACACCGAGCGTCGAGTCTGTTTGGTGGCCGACAATGGACGTTGTGCTGGCGTGGTACACTGGGACGCGATCAGAAGACGCCCCACGGGTTGCTGCAGTTGAAGCGGCCGCGGCTGAGGCTGTCGCTACCCAGTGCCCGGTGGAGGGGCCTGCAGCGCCATCTTGTCGCCGATCAACGCCGCGGCGGGAGCCCTTGGCCATGAGAGAGGATGAGGCGGCACTGCCGCCACGAGCGCCGTTGCCTGAGGTAGCGGCGTGTGGAGATGATCTCAACATCAAGATGTTGGATGCTCCTCCAAGTAAGTGTTTTTGGAAAGGTTTGGCTAGAGCCATTGTAACCCTTGTTGTTTTGGTCTGCGCAGTTGCAGATGTTCCCGAGGCGGAACATTTGGAGGTACTGACGGAGACATGGCGTTTCGAGCTGGAAGATCCAATGACGTACGTGAGGAACATGGGTGAACGACAGGGCGCTGTAGGGGATCGGTCCTGCTTTATGCGGAGTTTCCAGCTTCCGATGCCAGGCTGCACCGTTGCCGATTATCGGTTTTGGTGCGTGCAATATTTTAGGATCCCCCCCATGCCCCGGGGTTTCAGCAACGGCTGCAGATGCATGCTGGTGATTGGGGATTTGCTGCTGTCAATGGCTCGGATTACCCGAGAGGCCTACTGTTTCTTAGGCCGTGTGAGTTCCCGGTCGAATACGCCTCAACCAGTATTTGACTACTCGTACTTGACAGAGGATCTGTCATTTGAGGTGTTCCAAGTGAGTACCTGGGTGGGCATGGGGTGTTACGGGGCTGTGCTAAACAGCGTTTCATTTTCTTGTAGTGGAGCTTGAGCGGCTTGGCCGCGTTATGTGGCCGTTTGCGCTAGGCGTGTCGCCGCCGTTGGATGAAACAGACGAGGATGCTCATGCTGTCGTCCATGGGCCAAATGGGTATCTGGTTCTTCCCGTGCAGGCCCGGCGGGGCCCAACAACAATCGCTCACCACATGCATGCGGGTGGGCTTATGCTGTCCTTGTTGCTGCGGGGGTGGCAAAGACGATACAGCCCGTTCTGGGCCTATGGACCAAAGGGTACCCAGCGAGGGTACTACGCTGCCCCAATGCCTGGAGGCATGATGACTCTGCTGCTTGCCCGGTGCGCTGACTTCCAGCGCGATTTCGGCCACCTGACGCCGGCAGCGGCAGGCTTTATGGCGCAGGACTTGGCAGTCTCATGCATCTGGGCTGTAGCCTGGGTGACTGGTGAGGCACTGGCCCCATACGGAGTGTGCCAGGGGCATGCCCCTGAATGGAGGTGGGACGGGACCACAACGGACAGTGTTTTGCCCTTAAGTCCACATGACCATTGCGGCAAGAATGGATTGAGTCCGTGTGTGCCGCAAGCACTGCCGTCACTGGATGGTGTGGGCGCCACTGGCGACCAGTTCTCCCAGTGAGTAGAGCAGCAACTATTGTGACTGTATTTGTTGTAACGCGTTTGCGCTATTTGCAGATTTGATCCGACCTGCTTTTTGACGGGTGCAGCCACGTGGGGCTTCAGGGTACGCAGATGACGGCCAATCTTCAGCGCGCCGGGATCCTGCAAGTCGGTGCCATAATCATGCATGCTGGCCATCGGATGGTGGTTGTAGAGACAACGGCCCTGGGCGCGTGGGTAGTCAACTCGCAAGTGTATATATGTTATTTATATTTATAATATATACCCGGAGATACCCGGATATTTGTATTCATCAAGAGTGTTCAGAGAACCCGCAGTTCCTCAATCTCGGCGAATATTTTGCCTCTATATTCTATGTTTCCAGGAAGGTAGATAAAATTTTAGATAGCAGAATTGCAGATAATTCATTGCTGAAAATAAATCAACTGTCACATATGTCAAAAATGAATAATTTCCTAATAATCAGGAGGCATGCACTTGAATTCTTTGATTCCTTTAACATTTCCTCCTGGGTATTTCATGGACTGAAAATGCTGTCCATAATCAGAATCAAACATACAACAGATGAAAGAAGAAATATTGAGGTGGAGCTAGAATCTGCAGCCCTCCCTTAATCGTGCTGCAGGTCATAAGATTTTTTTGGAGCAGGCGTCAAAGTGGTGGGCACTGGATTCAACTACCTCCCTTTTCCCACACCCCCCACCACCTGAAGTTCCCGAAGTATTATGAGAGTTTTTTTTTCTTCTCATGACGTCCTTCCACACAATGATGCTGTTCACGAACAACGAGTGGTTGTTGGACTTGCGATTTCGATGTTCTTGCTTTTACGAAATCGCAAGCAAATTCGCAAGTCAGGAAAAATATGGAAGTGCAATCGTAATCAAAAGCTCCCTTCAGAAATTGTGCAGAGCACAAACGAAATCGCAAGCATTGCGATTTTGATTGCGCTTGCGATTGTGCAGGATTGTGGCGAAATTAACAACCCTGCTCCCGAATGATGTTGTGGACTGGTCTTTGTCCCCCCTTCATCCAGCAGCGATGCGTCAGTTTCTCTAGAATGGCGGTCATTGACGCTTGCCGCCACTTCTTGTGAAACGATTGTATGAACGCTCGCAGGAGGGGGGTATGTTGCCCGTCCGAGGGACTGGGATGTGGATGAGTTCCTTGCGAGCTACAAGCACCATGGCGCCTTGGGATGCTGCTTGTTGAAGCGCTGCCGAAGGGCTTTGATGGTGGTAATGAAGGGGGTAATCAACCCAGGAAGGTTGAATAGTCACCCCTCTACCCCAACAATTTGCCGCTTCTGCAGGCGCGGGCATTTGAGGAGCACGGCAAGCAATTCCGTGCACACGCTGAGCATGTCTGCCTGTGGCGTGAAGACAGCCCCCAGGACCTTGTAGGGTTTTGGGTCGACTGGGGTTCTGCTGGTCGGATAAGACCGTTTTACTTTTGTGAGATTGAAGCTGCCAACTTTAAGTGCAGCAGTTGCGTGTTTCAGCTTGACTTCAACGGCACAGGGATTGTCACCTGTGATGAGGAGGTTGTCGACGTACGTTGTAGCATCAAGCTCCTCTTGTTCTGTGGAGGACATGATGCCAAGAGTTACCGCTTTGCGGTATAAAAATTGGACTGCCGCATTCAACATGAACGGCGGGCAGTTTATGCCCCACGGGAGGCGTAGGAACTGAAAAAACTTGTGCATGATGCTGCCATTGGGTTGCAGCTGGGGCCATCAAATTATTAAGACCCATTGATCTTCGGGGCGAGCTCCACCTGGACGAACGCTTTGCGTATATCACCAACCGCAAAGTCCTCGGTGAACCGCCACCTCAAAAAAATCTCAGTGATGCAGTGCAAGATGTTGGCCCCTTGGCTAAAGAGTTGATTGCATGACAGGTTGCCCAGGTCTACCGTGTTACCAGCCATGACGACCCGCAGGGGTGTCGATGAGCTGGATGGCCGTGCCACCCCATGATGAGGCAACTCTGTGTAGGCAATGCCTCGTTGGTTCATTTCCTTGATGGTCGTGGGAGTAATGACGCAGTCATTGACCAAATTGGTAAAAAATTCCTTGTAGGCCTTTGCCATCGGGCCACCAGCCCGGAGGAGTTTAATACAGGATTGACTGTGCTGCGCCCTGGTGCGCAGGTTAGGTTTGCATTGGTCCGGGTAGAGGGATGTTTTAGGAAGGGGCGCCATGACGCACCCCCCTGGACTGACGACAAGTTGGCGGAGGTATGCCTGGAATTGTTTGTCTTTCGAGCACTGCTCTTCCCTTGTATTGCCCAATATATTGATGCGATCCTGGTACTCATATTGCAGTATAAGGCTGTTGAGCTTGCCGTCAGCAACCAGGTTTGGCACTTCTAGCGCCATGAATACGCGGGGTGCAAGGATCAGTCCTTGCGCTCGCTGGGCGTCCCACATTCCTCTCGCTACAATACCAAGGTGCGTAGGCACCCCAAGAAACCCTTCAGTCCAAATCGGAGGCGTTATGTCTCGGTACAAGGGTACCAGGTCATTGCCCCCCAGAACAATGTCAAAGGTCAGAACCGTTTCTGTGAGGATTCGCCAATCCGCCAGGTTGAATTTCTCTAACCAGGGGACGGCGCACGGGTGAGAACCCTTCCATGGCTTGACGTGAGGTACAACAAGTGCCACTGTATGAAATATGGGGGAGGTTGGTACTGCCCCCCTGCAGGTGAGGCAAACAGCCTCCGTTGCTGTCACGGGATTAGCCCGTTCTACGCCGCTGATGATGTATGGTGGACATGGTTCTGTGACCAAGTTGAATCTTTGGACGAGGGCCCGCGAGATGAGTGTGAGCTGGGCCCCTGAGTGAAGGAGAGCATACGCAGTATGTCCTTCAGGCTCCAAGCGGATCGCGGCCGTTTCTAAGAAGGCACACATGGGCCCTGGCCATGGAGCTGAGACAACCAGAACGACGCGGTGTTCCGCCTCAGGTGGTTGTCAGCCGGCCGGTGCGGCCCGTTGCTGTTGCACGATTGGGGCTGCAGCGGCAACTGCAGGTGCGGCTGGCGCTGCCAGTGCTGGTGGTGCGACAGAAGCCGCTGGCGCCACCTGTTGGATGGCAGGGGTGGCTACAGCCGCAGGCCCTCCTTGCTGTGCGGGCTGCTGATTCCGCTGACAGTTGAGGTTGCACGTCATTGAGTGATGCGGCTGCTGGCAGTGCCAACATCTGTTGGGCGATGGACAATTGTTGCTGTAGTAGTGGTCCCGTGAGAGACAGTGGCTGCAGAGCCAACGCTGGCAATTGGCATGCAGCTTGTCTCGGATGGAGAGGAGACACTGGGTTGCCGAGTGGTTTGCAGTGCAGAAGGGACATGTAAAGTGGTCCTGCTGGTCCCAGCGATTGTCCCGGGAGTTGTTGTCCCGGTCAGGACGGGAGTTATTATCATTGCGGCGCGGTTGTCCGCAGTTATTGTTCCTCCGGTTTGGTGAGCGACTGCAAGGTCAGTCTGAGGAACGTCCATGCCGCCGCCACTTGCGTGGGGGGCTGCGGGAACGCGACTGTCCTTGCCGAAATGATGGCCGCTGATTGTTGTTATTCCAGTTTTGTTGTTGCCATCGATTCCCATTAGAAGTCGACGGAGCCGCGTTTGCCAGATTGACATTGGCCGCAACCGCTGGTGCGGAGGCTGCTGTGGCAGGTGGGGCCGCGGCCGGGGCTGCGGCGGGTGCTGCGGAAGCAGCAGCGCCATCAGCCGAGGCCTCTGCGCCCTGAAATGCAAGAACTGGTGGTGCCTCCACCATGCGGAGTTTGTGCGCAAAGTACGAGCGAATGAATCGGTATTGCCGATGAGGGCGAGTTGCCCAGACAGGGTCCAGCTCAGGCATCTGGGCGTGGCGATTGGTATAGGCCTGGAGGACTTCCAGGTAATTCCCCCGCTCTAGATGCGCGTGCAGGACAGGGCCCACGCAGAGGTGCACAAAATTCCTGTCGGTCTGAATTGTGCTCAATTTCTTGGTGATTTGGACGACTCTGTTAAAGTAGTTGTAAAATTCTGGCAGGGTGTTCAGTGCCAGAAGGCAATCAAATTCGCGGTAGAGCTTAAGGCGTACTGCATCCGTTTGCCCGTATTTGGAGAAGAGCACCTGGAGAAGTCTAAGGTAGTCCATGTTAACGTCTTGGTACGCAAATGTGCCAACGTTTTCTTTAGCTTCCCCATCAAGATGGAGTAACAGTACTTGAATTCTTTCAATGTCCGTGAGCTGCACGGCCGGAATGATATGGACTAGCCAAAAATTGCGCCAAAGGCGCTCAAACGGATAATTTGAGTCTGCTTGGCCAGTGAACTTATTAAATGAGGCGTCACGGGTTTCTCGTATGACTTTATGAGGTCATGGTGGGATAGGTAGGTGGGTTGCCCCGTCCCGTATGTCGCAAGAGCGTGGTGATACACCTTGTAGGGTCTGCCCTGCAGTTGCAGGATTGAGGACGGCCCAGACTCCGAGTTGCCGTAGCTGGCCGGAGCTGGTGGGTGTAATAATGCGGGCGCCATGGGGCGCAGAGGGACAAGTTGCCCCATCGCGGGATGTGATGATGCCGATCCCATGCCTCGCAACGTGCTAGGCATGTGCGACAGTAAGACGGGAAGCGGCACCCCCCTGGGGGAGGGCTGAGGTGCGGCGTGAGCCACCGATGTCGTTCAAGTCACGGGTGCTTGTGCTTGCGGTGCGTTGGGAAAAGCAACCCCTAAGACACGCGGCTGTGTCGGACAAAGGTGAGGCCACCCCCTGGTCATGACATCCATGGATTGCACCAGAAGGGTGTTCACCTTGGTTGCCAATCGCGTGAGGGCAGCGATTTTGGGCTGCGAGAACACAGCAGGTGATAAATCTATGAGATGCGCTGCAGCATCAAAAAATCATGGGACAACCCTTTCAAAGCGTTGTTGCAGATTGCTGAGTTCGGGAGTCCGCAAAATATGGTCAACTGTGCCTACCGCGTTGGCAAGGCGGAGGACCTGCTTAATAATTGAGGGGCAGCGTGCTGTCGACGCCAAGGAACGACCACTGGAGGCCTCAATTGAGGCGGCGCCGCAAGACGCCGGATGCTGGGATCTACGTTTGTTGCCTGAAAGAGGTGCCTGTTGCGTTTGATGCGAGGAGTGCGACTGCACGCTATTGCGGCTGCTGTCGCTCAAGGGGTTCGGAGACAGGCAATGTTGTGGCCTCGCTGGTAGAGGTCCCCGCCTTTGAGGAGGCTGGCGCATACCTCGGGTAAGGCTTGAGATAGGAGGCGTGCCTGGGACTGCGCCTTGCTCACCGTTCATTGTGCAGGAGAAAAATTTCACACAAAAAGGGCAGGTGAGTACTTACAGGCTTCTTTGAGAGGGTGAGGTGGGCTGGGTGTAAACGTAAGGGCAGCATGGCTGCGAGTTCACACTTGTAAATTCCACACTTCAAAAAAGAAGGGAACTGTGCCCAAACTTTGCAAAAAAATGCCAGGGTTTGACCTCGTAGAGGTAAACCCACTGGGCACCACTTTTGTCAGGCCAATTAATGACAAAGAATTAGATAAAGGAATGGACACAGTCAGTCAGCCTTTAACGGCCGGATCCTCTTTAGTAGAGTCCCTTAGGAAGCAGCAATTTAATCCAGGCACAGAAATCCACAGAAGGATAAGAAGTACACAGAGGTACACAACAGACAATCGAGCTAGGATGAATTATGCTGACCAACTGCCGTAAGGCACACACAAGCTCTGAATGAATTATTCCCGAAGTCTCCGGGACTTTGGTGTTGGCTTCCGCTGCCAGAGATTTCTATCTCTTGCTATTGACCGGGTTTACAATTTGGCAAACCGGGTGCCTATCCACTTCAGGGTCTCTGTGCTGGTGTTGCTGCACGGTGTGCCCGAGCGAGGATGCTACGCTGGGGTCACGCTGCGTGGACGCCACCCCACAACATTCCTGATGAGCACTTCATGGACGACTGACACAGTTGACTTTTTCTATTGCGTACGGTTTCCATTGGAAAGATTTAGCGGAAAGCTTTCCATGAGACAAAAAGGAGGAAGGAGCTGGAATGAATTCAGTTTGGAAATGAATCATATACGACGAACATAATGTACATATTTGAAAAGAACAATCATTCAGTATTCTGTACCTCTCACCAGAGCCCACTTTGGGGAAGAGTTTCGTTGACAGAAAACCCGTAATGAGTTGTTGTGTTTAATGCTTTCCGTATGCTATAAAAGGAAAAAAGACCTAATACCCTCTGCCCTTTCAATAAAAAAAATATCACAATTGACAGGAGTCCATAGGATAATATACTAGATTGAGATCCATGGGTAAATCTGTGAATAGAATATAGTGAATATACAATAGAAGCGTACGGCCGTTTGCAAGATGAATCCGTATGCAGTTATGCACCTTCAAAGATGGCTTTGCAGAATAAGTCTCAACAGTTTCATTCATTCTTCATGAAAATGATGCTTACGAGTTACGTGGCACATGGAACCAGCCTGAAGATCCATTCAGGATGATTAACTCTGTTGGAAGCTTGGAACATGTGCTGGTAGAGTACAGCAGAGTGCATGGAGGAATGCTTGAGAGGCCCATATGGTACATCATTTCTATAAATAAATATACATACAGTGAGACCCCCACATGTGGACACCTGGACCTGCAGACAATTTCACAGACATATTCACAGTAATCAAGGGGTCAAACAAAAGTTCTTGGAATAAAAATTGAAATGGCATATAATTGAGCTGAAAAACAATTATTCTTTAAGGGAAACATACTCTTTGGCACCACAAAAAAATCAGCCCTTCTTGACACATTTTTTGTGAATGTTTTGCAAAAGTCCCCCAGCAGAGTTCTGCTCTACACTCAGAAGATCAGGTACCCTTCCTGCAGATTCTGTTCTTGTAGCCCAAATTTCCCCTCAGAATTCTTGAAATCCAGGTGGAATTAATTCCTATGTATTCATAAAAGTAATTTCATGTCACGCTGAAACAAATTTGCTGTGATCAAAGCTCAGAGGTAAAATTTATCTTCGACTTTCCTTCAATCAAGTGCCAACGAAATCGCAGATTCTGAAGCCAAATGTCCCTTTAGGGAAGTGCTCGCGGGTGCAAGTGCCATGATGGCCAACGACGCTGGAGAAGCAGAGGCATTGCACACAGGGGTCACCGTCACTTCAGTGACTCCAGTAATGAACTTGTCCGACAGCAGCAGCAGTGGCAGCAGGACCCTGTCCCCCCTGGTGTTGGACATGTTGCGAAACGAATCTCAGAAGCACAACTGCACGGCGATGGAAATATGGGACTGGAACGTGACACAAATCCCGTACTTTGGCCCAATCCCTCCTGGAATCGACGAACTGGGGCCGATCGCCGTCGTCAAAATAGTGGCGTACGCTCTTTTTTCCGTAGTTGCCATCCTGGGCAATTCCCACGTTTTGTCCGTCGTCTTTCGAAAAGTGAGTTAATCACTGTAATGAAGGGCAAACCAAAGTAAAGGATCTAACACCATAATTACTCCGTGATGTGTATGAACGAAGAGTAAACAACGGCCCTCCAGAAAAAAAGGGACAAAAATTAAGAGTTTTCTCCTTACCCAAAAGTCATGCTTCCCTTATGCGGAACCAATAAAAACCACATGACTTGACGTATAAAGGTTGAATCAAGGACAAGTCTTCATAGTTATTCAAAGCCCCTCTTTTTATAAAAGATCATCAGGAGTTGTCTTGTGAGCTTCATTTGAAGTGTTGGAGAATGTTCAGGAGAGTTCTGATGAGTTCTAAATCTCTTCGCTTGGTGGGTACTGTCTTCAACAAAATTATTTTTAGAAAAATTTTCAATCTAGAAATTCAAATGAATTTCAAACTCTTTAACTGGAAATCGGAAGGGGGTTTCTGGCCTCATCCTGGGCTGATTGACTTTTTTATTCCAGTTTATTCATGTCACTCTGAATTCCGGCAAATAATTCAAAATTCTTCATATTAGCGTGGCAGCTATACCTTACACCCCCCCCCCCCTCAACATAACTGAAATGGCTGTCAGGTACAGAACAAGGAAAACGTCAAATCAATCTTTATTTAATGCCAAGTGCTATTTCGAATCGAATTTTGAAGGTATGAGTTTAATAGCGAGTAGATGCACGGACAGCATGCGAAAAAAGTAAGCAGGAAAAAGTGGAACAAGATGTTTGACAAAGAACCGAGGAAAAGTTGGATCACGTGAATAATACGTTGTCTCATACGAATACTTCACTGTACTCCACTCTGTTTTTAGGTTATCAATCCTACACAAATCCAGAAACCCTTGAATTATTATTTGGCGAACTTGGCAAGTGCGGATTTGATCATCGCCATATTCTGCATGTGGACTCATTTGGTGGATCACTTGTCCGGGTCTCCCTGGGTTTTGGGCCCTGTTGCATGTCGCCTGAGTGGATTTGCACAAAGTGAGTTCATTGGTGGAAAATCTGCATGCCTTTGTGTGGGTGCGTGTATTCTTTGATGGGGCGAGAACAACGTTATGTAATGTATTTCCTACGACGAAAGGACGATTGCCCTAGAACTTTCAAGCATCTGAACTTCGTTTCGAATCGAGAATGATTTGTTCAGAGACCAACTTTCAAACTTGTGTGGGATCATCGTTTCTGATATTTCCTATATGGACTTGAAATGGGGTTTCTTGTTTTATTCTCCAGCTATCGAGGTCTGCGGCAGCATGCTAGTCATCAAGATGCCGTAATATGACTTGATCATGACATTCAACGTGTATGATTATCAAAATAGTTCATGCATTTTTTTATCTGAAGATGATAGCTTCCGGCATGTGACAAATCAGAAAGGACAGTGCAGTTTGCAGGAAGCAAACTTGATTCTCTGAAAAGATAGAAGACCTTGGAAGCAATGTATATTGTATTATATTTTTCTTGTTTTCGAAGGATCTTTCTACGAAAGTATGAATAACTGAAGATTTCCGGATGGAATCCAAGGCGGCACATGTAATTTCATGGGAGTGCGCCGTTATTCGAAACTGCCCTTTGTAACCTTGACTGTCTTCCAGCATGCAGAACGAAATTTAATTATAAATAAATTTCGCACCGAAACTTGAAGATATAACGTTTTGAAATTCTTCACTGCATATGATATATACAGAATGCACTCTCAACTTTTTCCTATAATAGTTAAATTGCACGAAGTGCTCAGCATTTGAAAGAAATATCCACAGTTTCAGGTTAACGTATAACTTTAAAAAATCTTTCGATGAACAAATTTGAAATGACGTCCTTGATCTGTAGTGGAGGAATTCCGAGAAAAGTGGAATAAGCTGTGAGGAAGAATCCATTGAGAAGAATCTTTTTTTTTGTTCAGGAGCTATGAATTTCCTTCAACTGTGGCTGAGGGCGCAATACCACTCAGTAATTTGGCACCGTTTTAACAGCGCAAGCTCAGTACGTGAAAGCCACTTTAAAATACTGAAAGCTACCTTAGCCATTTATTCTTCTGTGTTGTAATATGACACATCATGGCGAATTTCTGAGTCTTTCCTGTCTGAGAATGGGGAGAAATTCATAATGTCAAATAATCAGGATATTTTCGCCACGCTATTCTTTTTTTTTTACTGTAAACGAAGCCGGAACTAATTTGTGACTTCGTATGTTGACAAATCGTGCTTCCAGTGGATTGAGTGACAATCAACACCTATGCGTATTTTCCTGATGATTCCAGATCAAGAGTTCATCTGGCTTTATCCAAAGTCAAGCACTCATTTAATGCATGACCTGTACGTCGAATATTTCATTGTACCCTACATTTAGTTGGATATTATTCAAGTTCGAATGCTGTATGAAAATGCCTTTCCTGACTGCAGCATAGATTCGTTCAACGAATTCGTTTTACGGAAATCCATTGTTATCATACAAACGCGACGAGAATCGCAAACTTGGACGACGTTATTGAAAAGGAGGGAAAATAAGATAGAATACAATCATCATTCGTTGGAGTCATACTTGACATTCATCTATTTGAGAAGTTATGACATTTCCAATTGGTTCGTTGCTTCCCAGCCCCTTTGAGGCATAACTTCAAGTTCCACCAAAAACGACCATTTTGATTGAAAACGTAACATTTTTAACCAAGAAAAAGTTCGTGAAGAACTTCAACAGAACTTCGAGTTACTCATGGAGGCATGAAAGTTTCTCCGTCTTTAAGAAATGCCCACAAACTTTCAACTTTTCCGCGCAGCTAAAAATGCGGCACTCGCCATTCTGATTGCCAGGAATGCAACTCTGGTCAATTAGCATGTGCCATTAGCCATGAATAGTCTGTGGTTTTCTCTGCAAACGTCTCCGTTGTCCATCAGAGGAAAAATTAAGGGACGCTTTTTTTCGCATTTTTACACAATTTTTATTTATTTTGCCAGTGACAGCAGTGACAGCAAGTACACTCACACTCAGTATGATTGCTGCGAATCGTTATGCTACAGTAAGAACCCCTTTGGAGAGTCGGACAACCAAGCAAAATTGCTTGAAGGACATAGCAGCGATTTGGACTGTAGCCGTTTCTTGCTCACTGCCATTTTTGATCTACCGCAAAATGGTAACTGTTCACGTGAGTCAAAAGGCCTTCGAGCATCTTCTTTTCAATTCATGGGATATGCTTTTCTTGTCTCCAAATAGCCTACATACCACATGTACGGTGGATGATAAAACACATTTGATAGAAATTGCATGCAGTAGTTAGCAAAAGCTTTATTCACTAGTTTTTCCTACGTTGGACTGACAGTGGACGACGGTTTAAGTTTTTATTACTTTTGGATATAAGATAAAGATCAGAATTGGGAAAGACGTTAGACAGGAATGGACCCAGCATATTCTAACATAAATACTCTGACTTTTTTATATCTTCAATTCCTGTAAAATTCAATCATATTCTTTCTCAGAACTTCACCAAATTTAGTTCACTTTCATCAGAGAAAACATATGACTGATGCTTTTTTTAGGGTTTTAAAAATATTGAAGTGTCAAATAGAACTTTATGATTCATAATTATTTCTCCTTGGAATAAAATGAAATTAATCTACTGCAGTGGTGCTCAGCTCAGGTGTGGTAGAGTGAGACACATTGCGATATGGAGAATGCTCTGATATGAGGTTATATTCAAACTTCCATTATTGATATTCATTCAAGCGAGCTGACTTCGAAAATTCATATCACTTGAATCTTGATGTGGCATGAAAAAAGCAGTATTTACTCAACTACTGATACAAATTTTCTTTTTCTCATGACTATGTTCCATTTTTTCTTGAGCAAACATTGCTTGGATCAATTTGGTTTTAAAATAAAATTTCATAATTAAATTTGGTTAAATACAGTAAACATTTTCTACATTTTCATCAATTACGCAGTGACGAAGTGTTTGAATCGTTAGCACATTGAACAGCTTAGATGATTAAGAGCTATCATAAGTTTTTGAGATTTTGCATCACTAATACCGGTACTATAGGCCACGGTTGATCTACTTTTATGTAGTTAAATATGTTTAAAACTCTGTTGGATTGGAAAAAAGTGGGTGTAAAACGTTGCATACACTCAGGCCACAAGCTATTAAGCTATTTTCAAACATTCCCCTAACAATTCCCTCATGTTTACAATAATGATTGTTAATGACATTATAATGGAATGATATTTCGACTCTGTCAAGCTTATTTGATTTGAATCATTTATCATCAGAATATTGCATTCCCATTTACAGTACTCCATGCAGGCATGTGCTCAAGGAAGTTGTGTGTTTCCCCCTTTCTCTCACATCTTGAACATTATGAACAACATGCTGCGCCAAATAACGTCATGTACTGTGCTGCATTGCAAAACTGCACTCAACATAAGGTCAAAACTGCCTGACTGTTCCTGCTCAATACCTGACCACGAAGTGGATGAATAAAGACGCTGGTAATTATGTGTACTTATACGTATTGCCTGCTCGCATCTGCTTGTAGAAGGAATTGCTGTGCAGAACTGTTTGTCCAAATGTCTTGTAGAATACATACTATATCTCTACCTGTTATATGATAACTCACTGAGCAGCATCATCATGCGCCTGGGTAAAGAAACATAATCTCCTCATCACCTCTTCATTGTGAGACTTGTATATTAATACATTGAAACATTAGTGCGTGGAATTTTTCTGCCAACTTTGGCAGCCAAATTGAATTACCAGAGAAGGGACAAAAGGACACTGTATGAAATCCAATCAGCACATCTTGAGACACACCTAAAACAGAGTAATCCCCTTGGTAGGGTGGCAAAACAAAGAACTGTACAAATTGGCTAACAATAATACTGTACAATCAATCTCATCCTTGGGAAAATTACATTTCTATCATTTCCCAAGTCTGGGGTCACATAACCTTTTTTGCAGAGATCCAAAGTAAGGGGAGAATCAGATTTTGCCAGCTGCTGGCAACTTTTTTTGCTTGGGCCTGATTTTTGTAAACATCAGATCCTTTAAACTCTGTAGACGACAACACTTGTAAACACATACGACTAACGACACGCAAACATACAACCTAAGAAAGACACGGTCTCAACGAACACCGATCCGAAATGAGAGTTGAGTAATGAGTAGTTGAAGGGACTTCACTATAAGGAGGATCCAGCCTATCATAAAGGCTGACTGGGTGTTCTTCTTATTTCATGTACATCTTTGTTGTAGCTGGCCCAACAAAAGTGGTGGCCAGCAGCCCGACATGTGTGCTGGCACTTGTATATTGTAACAAAATGTTGGAAGATTATGTACAGTAATTCTGGAAATTTTCAGAAATACCTCAACGATGTTTCACCCTGACTATATTCTGTGCAGCTAGTATTATCATCACTATTCTGCATCTTCAAATTTTTCTTTGAAATTTTGGAGAAAAAGTGAAGCACTTTCTCCCACTCATCATCCATATCGTTTTCCAGTGGAAGACGTTCGAAGAGAACGCTTGCGTGGATACTTGGCCAAAATCAATCGTCATTCGACCCAATGGGTCCTGTTTCTTGGATCCATCCTGGAAAAGATGGTATTATACTGCGGTGAGTTTCCGCATGTATCGTAAAAAGTGCGATTATTTTTGCTCGGAACATGGATATTGCACGCATGCCGGCTGCTGGTGTTGACGATTTACATTTTCAGCAGTTCGTGACTGATTCATTCTGCATCAACGCCCACACTGTATATGCATATAGGTAAAATACGGACGACGTTGAGGGAAACAAGCTGTCATGTCGAATGAAGGTTATTTCCGGTCGCGGCGCATTTCCCATCTCGGATGTATGCATTCAGGTGACGAATTGAAGTGAAGCAAAAAAGGGCGTATTCCGGTTGGCTGCCTGCTTGTCCACCACCAACTGCGTCACATGTGCAGGATAAGGCGCAAATGACCTGGAACATGAGGCCAGGACATTTAATGAAGAAACCCACGTACCTGTAATGCTTATTCTGGGACTCTCATTTGTATCCCTGGGGTTTGCTGTATGGATGAGGGACATCTACTGCTGCGTTTCTGTATACTGCGTCAGGAAGATGCAAATGAGATTGCGGAAGGGTTTGATGAAGGAAATTACTGCAGGAAGAAACTTCGGAGGCTTTTCCAAACCCCTGCAAGCAGGATTTAGGGATCTGATAGGAGTTGAGCTGCCATCAGCAGCATCACAGCATTCGTGCCTGATGATCATCAACCGCAATAAGACTTAGGATTATATAATTATCCTTATGAAACCCTGCGTGGGGTGAAACAATCCAGCTTCTTTTTTTCTTACTGCTCAAGAAAATTAATGGAGCAAAATAATAGCAATGAAGGATCCCGACCATTTAGAAATTGTCACACTTTTTCGCAATAATGCCGATTTGGGGGCAGCATTTTATGCATGAGAAGCAATGTAACTTTAAAAACTTAGATAATTTACAAAGAGGGCGTGAAAAGCGTGTGAAAATTTCTGAGCATTGAAGGGTAGATGTTCCCTTCGGATATTGAGGGTGTCATCGTCCATATGCCGAAAGCTCTTGTTATCGTCAATAAATCAAAAGGAGTGAAAGTTTCACATGCAGAGAATAAATATTTCCGTTCCTGTTTTAATTAAACGGTCATCATATAATATTTCAAGCCTTTTTCCATGGCAAAAACTGTACAAAATTTACTTGTAATGCTTTGAAAATTTGCCAGTAGTGTGTAACGTTCTTGATGAAAATTTCAAATAACGAATACAATAGAGGCATCAGACTTGGGTGTTTGCTGACAGATTTTTCTGTATCAATTGAAAAGTTAACTTCCTCAAAAAGTGGCAATCTCTCTGAAAATACCGAAACCTTCCGACCCCCCCCCCCCCCCCCCCCCCAAAAAAGCCCCCCCCTCCGTGTCTCTCTGAAAATACCGAAACCTTCCGCCCCCCCCCCCCCCCTCCGCCCCGAAAAAGCGCCACATTGCATAGGAGTTCCAGGATAGATGTGGAAATAGTTGGTGCTTGGACCTGGTCCATATGTTGCAACATCCCCACAGCAGATCATGTTTTTTTTCGGGCTTTAATGGGATTATCTTCAATCCCCTTGCTTGTGAACAAATTTATGAAGTAGTACATTACAAATTTGAAAAGAAAATGCGTCAAATTCCAAGATACAGAATATAACTCTGCAATAGGAAACTACACCCCTTGGCAAAAAGGAAGTCCAAATTAAAAGGGAAAGACCAGCAGGAATCTCCCGGTATACTCATCTGCTCCAATGATGGAAACAGCTAAACAACTCCGAAAAAAACACATCAGCTCGTATTGGAATATAAACTATGGAGGGGATATTGAAGGAGGACATCAATTTTTTGTCAATGGAACAGCTCAATTTTCTCAAGAGATATCCCAGTTGAGGAAATAAAGTAAAGTCATTTCAAGAATTGTTTGCTTTTGCCGCTCACATTTGTTTGGGCACTTTCTTTTCATCGCCGCCATATTCCTTCAATCGTCCAAAGGTCACTGTGGCCGTGTTTTTCGTGCCAATGACCATCATGAGTTTGAGCTATGGTGTCATTGGGTACACTGTGTGGACAACCAGGCTGTCGGTCCAGACGGAGGAGTTGGGTGAGCAAGGGATAGCGACAGTGTCAGACTCGCGACGACACGACACACGGGTGAAGGTAGGTCGTCAGCGATGATTCTTGCTTGCTCCTCGTTTATATTTCCCATGTGCTCAATGCTGATCCTTTTCCCTTACCGTTTTGGGGGCAGAAACAGGAAAGACTCAAAACACTTCCGGGGATTATTTTTCATGCATGCCATAAACGCAATAAACCCGCTGATCCTCAAGTTTATCTGTCATTTGTGATTTAGTAAAATTCCATCATAGAGAACAGAACAAGGTGCCTGAACTGGATTGGGTGATTCATAGATGGAATAATGATTATTTGCCCTTGTTGGCGTTCACCAAATATTCCCACATAATCTCCCCTGACACAATAATTCAACAGCACAGTCCAAGAATCATCACTAATTAAATACACTGTATGCAGGTAGAAAAAAAATTGCATCACACCAAATTTCAATGCAAGATTTTTTCATGGTCATCATTCTTTTCGAATCATTACGAAAGTCACTGCAGAAGGCAATTGGTGAGCACGATTTCAAGCGCAAAGTGTTTGGACTGTTAACATGGATTATTTTTCATCAGCTTAACAATCAAAAGGAAATCATGGAGGTTAAATCACATAATTTAGCCCCTTTATCTTGGTCCTTGAAAATTTAGGCAAGAACTTTCGAATTGGTCAGTTCTGAGAATCCTACGTCTTTCAAAGCTCAATTCTGAAGGTGTATGATGCTGGGCATGCAAGAGAAGAAATTGATCTGAAGCATTTGTGGTGAATTACTCATGTTGTCTCAAATTGCAAGGATTTAACCAAAGAAACTTTTGTTGTTGCAGAAACGTTTTTCAGCAAAGACCAAATATTCTTTAAAGTTACAATTTTCAACTACAATTTTTGTTGAGATAATCAAGTTCTTATGGCTGGGGTTTCAATGCGTAAACACAACTTCTTGTTTTAGAGAGTGAGAATATATGTCATGTGCTTACAACAAACGACAGATCCACAATGAATACCTGTGCACATACAGTATACCACAACACTTTATGGATTTTGAAACTCCAGATGCAACTGCACAACAAAGTAAAATGGGGTCACCAAAAGAGGATGGGGGAATGACTGCTATAACCAGAAAGAAATTGTACATTGTACCATGTCTGCTTTGGAGCAGCAAGTTGCCAGGCAGGACATTCCAGAATGTTGATCATAAAATAAGGCAGTATTGTTGGCCAGTATCAGGACATACTGCACCAGAATAAACTATTTTGACACTCTGCAATGTACACATAATGTAATGGGATCACCATGTGAGGATGAGACATTGTTATTTGGAAAAAAGAAGGAAATACTTTGTGTACCCTTTTCCATGCTAAATTAATTTCATCCCTGTCTTTGAAATATTGTAATGGATATCTCAGGATTTCCCTGCATGTTTTAGCCTTGAGGAAAGTGATGGAAGATGTTTCTTGAAGCTATTCATCAAGTCATATATTTTAATAGCTGAAAAATATCTTTATATGTGTGAGGTATCCTTTCCACATCATGAAAATGTAGCTATTTGCTGATTTAACATTTCACCCTTGAGAGGTGGAAATCTCTACAGAGGTGTGTCCCCTTCCTGGTTTCCCTCTTGTCCATTTAAAAGGTTCAGATCCATTCTTGAGTTTGATGGGTGAGGTGAATGAGTAGCTAACCAGTTTCACTTTGAACTTGGAATGCATAGCTTGAGATTCTCAGTGCTGTGATGGAATAATTTGGTACCTTAATGTACTGCTGTGTCTGCATACTGACTGCTGTCAGATGGCAGCCATATCAATTGAATACTAAAGATTGTAATCTGTACATTTCAAGGGTTTTCACAAGTCAGGTATGCAGAAGAACCAACTAAACAAGATTTGTGTTGCTTTTGTGCGTGATTGCAAAGGTTATCTTTTTATCCATTCTGTTTTATGTCAAGAAGTGTGTGAATTTCTTGGGGTTCAAAATTGAAATACATGTTATTGTTTTCTTTTGGGATTTCCCAGCTGCACCCCACAGCTGATTTTTTAAATTTAATTTCTGCCTCTTTTTGTGTTAATTTAACCCACAAGTGCTTTGGACTTTAAACTGTCTGTTTATGTTTATGCCTTGTGTTTGTACCTGATTGTATTACCAGTGTATGAATGTGCAGCAGTTGTTTATATTATACACTTGTTTCACAGTCCTTTAAAGGTTTCACATACAGACTACAACATACAAATGATGGGCATGGAATATTATGAATAAAAAATTTTAAATTTTACATGAAATTATTGTGAGCCCAATGTTGTGAACACGTGAAGTGTGCAAAATTGAATGTGGAGAATGTAAGATGGTTAAAACCGCTGTACCTGCGGGACTTCTGCTCTAGCTGGCTTTTCATGGGAGTAATGCCTGATTAACAGAAGGGTCAACAACACCGCGGTGCCCATATACTTCGATGTGAAGTTTGCTTAGCTTTTGTCCATTTACTGCATTGTACGATATATGGATAATGGAGATGCACTGTTTGAGAGGACATTTATAGTGCCGAAAACCTGGCTCATGCCTCCTGCGCAAATAATACGTCCACCAAAAGTGCTGTGGAGACCAACAGTATAATGCAGGTATCCATGGACGCCATATCGAGCGAATACCGCTTCTGCTGAATGTCTCTACACATACCCATGAGAGTTATTCCCTCGGCTTTTCCGTTTAAGAATCGATCCCAGCTAGTTCTCTCGTCCCGGCTCGATCATGTGCATCTCTATCCCGCCGTCATCTTAGCTACAGGAGTCTAGAAAGATGGCTTATATCACCGGCATTCATCTTGGCGACCACCCAGGATGGTTCGAATTACACCGGATTCAAATTACGCAAGAATTCCTAATTCGAGAGCTGAATTTGTGTGAACGGTTTTATGCGGCTCCTGCAGCAGCCTTTCTTCACTTTTAATATGGCTGTACGGTGTGCATGAATGGTCAAAGGAACTCATGCCAGAAAGGATTTCTTCAAAATGCTGCCAGTAAACAAGTGTATTGACGCTTAGCATAGAAAGTAACAAGCTAAGAGATGTAATACGTTCCAAAAGGTAAAGGAATCCGGGTATCCACAGCACTGCAACATTAAACGAATAAAAAACAATTGCATTTCTGCCCTGCTGTTTTAGGGACGTTGTGATTTAATGCATCAATAACGACCCGTAAAAGGTTTGATTCTTTCCATCATTCCTTTATCGGTAGAAAGTTTTTCAGTTACAAAATCGAAACAATAGCAAAATAATTGCATTGAAACGGAAATTTAACGGTTCATTTCTGTGTTCATCAATTTCTTTATTGGTGCATAGACAAAATGTATCTGCATGAAGTTACCATTAGTTACCATAGAATGAACGTGATTTCACTAATTCTAAGTATGATACTTTGATCGATTTACCTCCTTTGATGCAGATGTTCTTGATGAAGATTTGTGGAACATATGTAAGTTCACTGAATAACCTCCAACAGGAATGGTTAACGAAGACAATTTTTCAAATCCTGCTCTTCTTTCTTGCTGAAGCAGGGTTCTGTCCAGACGGAAAGCATGGATAAGTATGCAAACACGAAAATGCCTCCATGATCCCACGAAATCTGGTGAGAAAACCCATACTGGTAATACGGCAGAACTTTCATAGGTACGGGGTTTCTTTGAACACGAATACCTCTCCATGAGTATGAAAACTGACATCTCAAAAAGGTCATCCAATTTTAGAGAAATCAAATCAGGAATTCCAAATGGACTGAATGCCAATATCATGTACTCCATGAGCTCTTTCATGCTGTTGCGGACCAAAGCAACGCAGCTCCAGCATCCAGTTGAAACCAGACCCCAAAACTTGTAATCCTGTTTTTGCCAGACTCACTGAGCCTCACTCAAGGACAAGAAGTGGTTATCACTTCTTTGATTTTTCTGTATTGGCCAATCCTGAGCCAGGAAGAAATCACCTGATTTCTTCCTAACCCAATCAGAGCACCAAGCTATAAAAGCCTTCATTCCTCTTTGAGAGGAGAAGTCAGAACCTAGTGTTAAAAGGCATTTTAACTTTAAATTACCTCATTTAATATTCTGAGGTAACCAACCAATTTTACAATTGACTCTGCCATTATATTGAATTAACAGCCAATTGATGAACTGGGCAACGAGAATGAACTCCTTTGAAAAGAGTTTGAGTTCTTATTCAAGACTTGCTTTCTGATGGCTGCACAATTCAATACCTTTGTCTGGGATCCAATGAACCCATGACACATGCATTAGCAATACATTTCTTGCCCTGTTCCATCTGTTGAAGGGTGAAGAATCACCTCTGATGCTCCAGTTCATGAGTGCATCCATTCATAAATATGAATGCAATGGAAGGTGCAAGAGGCTGCTGTATTGGTCAACATGGCTTACAGGTGTGAATCCTGAATACACACTGTTTCACAGACCTGCGCTTCTTCTTCACTCTCTGTGCAATCTCAGCAAATAATCAGGCATATTATCTGCAGGAATAAAAAACAGGCATGAGAACCCCCATAGCCAATCCATGAAGAACAGTTGCTTGGATACAAATAATTTTTTGGATACTGGTACCCCTTTGATTGCCCTCCAACAGCCTAGGACAAAATAAACCACCATAATACACCCATAAAATTATAGTAGATTAAAAAATTAATCTAAAAAATTTCACAAAAGATTGCATTGTCATCAGTTTCTAAGCTATCCTGAAAGTTTCAGCTTGCTAGCTAGTTGGGAAGTGAGCAAAATTTGAGTTGCAAAATTTGATCTGGACAAACAAACGGACAAGAAAGTGAGTTCATAAAAACGTGGTAAAAAATGGCTGTGCTGATGCGGGGGTGGTTCAGCAATATTCAGGGGGAGGGGCACTTCATCCATAACAGTCACCCATATCCCAATATGGCTGTGACACCATGCCACCCCCCCCCTCCCCCCTCCAAAGCAGTGGTTCAGTTTGCCCTCCAGTGCTGTGCTATAAATAGATTGATTGCACTAATTTCAACTGTCAACTGACTATAAAATTATTTCGAATTAGAATGAATAAAATTTGCAGAATTTCAGCATGCATCTGAAGCTATTTTTCAAATGAAATTACTTTTGTAGAAAGTTGTTACCATGATATAAACATATGAATTTTAAAATTTTGAAACTTTTCTGATGTCTGGGTTCAATTTGTAAATTAAACTATTATGAATACTGTATACTGTAATTCCACAAAAAAATCAATCAACCTTTAGGACTCACCATGTCTAGAAAAATGACAATAATCAAGTCTTTGGAAAGATATTAAAACAACATTAATTTAATGTGTTAAAATTGAAAGTTTTTAAATGGTCACATGTAGTTTGAGTGCTTTGAGGGCTTGAAGGATGGGGGCTTGCCAAAACCCCCACCCCCCCTCCCCCAGCACAATTTTATCTTCCCATTTAGTGCCATGCCTTTTCCCTGCCTAGTGTGGTAGGATACATCAAGAGATTGAGATGCAGTGGGTTCAATTGGTTTACAACCTTGATCAGTTCCTCAGCAAAGTTTGTTAACCAAATAGTTTACTAACCAAATCGAATTTACCCTTGAGAAAAAGCAGACCTAGTTTTAATTTGTTCCAAAAAATTGACATAGCCCATTAAATTCGATAAATTGCGCCCTTATATGAAAAACTGAAAAAGGTGGACTGATAAAGTGAACTCATTTATGAATAAAATCACACAATACTGTACTGCATCAGCAAAATCAGATACAGCAAAGAAACCCCATGAAATTGAAGCTTGTTTCAATCTTTCTGAATGATAAGTGGTTTTACGGACAATATTATCATCAAGCTGACACAAATTTTGTCAAATATTTGAGATTATTCTGATCAGGCTTTGTGAGGCAAAGTTGGGATATTCTTGCCAAATCTTGTGCCCATGAGCACAAAAAATTTAAAAGTCACACATTTGGAGCAAGGCCAAGGTTTGGAAGGATTTGAATGTATTTTCCTGGTCCTGCAGAAAATATTATACCAAAAAAATCCTTCACTGGTTGGCATTTTTTCCTACATTCCTATTATAGGATAAGCATTGGAGATTCCCTGAAACAATGGAAAATGTACCTCCCAGATTCTTCTCAACTTGGGCCTTCACAAGGTGGGAGCATCATCCCAGTGATGTCTGAATTGCCCTCCTCCCCAAAATACTGACTCAGCTTGAAATTGGAAGGAACCCTCTGCCATCCCAGGGTTACTCACTGTAACTGATTTTGAATACTCCTGTCATCCAGAGGTATGTATTGAGAGTCAGGCAACATCCCACTGCAAATCTTCTCTGATGTCCCAGCTCCTCCAATTACAGGACAACAAGCACAGTGACAACTCACACAGTGACAACTCAAACAGGGACAATTCACACAGTGCAACAACTCACACAGGGACAACTTGAATAGTGTGACAACTCACACAGTTCTTCCTTTTTTACTGATTCTTATTTTTTATTTTGGTTCTGGCAAAAATGTATACATTTCTTGTGTCTAGATTCTCTTTTATCCTAAAGTAATGGTATAAATTATTAATAAAAGTTCTATTTAGTTTTTCATACTTGTGTTTTCAACCTAGTCGAGGATAATTTTGTCCCAAATTAATTGTGTACATTTATCATGTTCTATATTTTAAATACTTCTGTTTTCAATCTAGTCAAGGATATTTCTGATGCATGCATTAATCCATGTTCTTCCTTATAAGAATTGAGCCCCAGTCATTGTCATGGCTCACAACAATTTTCCAAATTTTCACAGCAATTTTTCAATTTCATTTCACAATTATAAAAAAACCACTCTAAAACCATTGGAAATCCAATGTCCAATCAAGCAATATTTACATAAATAACTGAGGGGGGGATTGCTGTAAGCCATAAACATGACTGGGGCTCAATTTCTAGTAAGAACGTGGATTAATGCATGTTGTGCCTAGAATGAGAGGCTACACACAATTGTAAGTTAATGGTCAAATAACTCCAAATTTCATGGTTGGGTGCCCTCAGCTAGGTCACTGAGTATGCACCTGAGTTGAATGGATGATGTTGTGGAAGTGGTCAGGTCAAGTTTGTTCAGATCAGAGGACCAGGGACATCAGTTATAAGATGGTATGGCCAAGACCCACACAAAGTTGCTGCTCACTTTTTGAGGAACTGACTGATGTGGCAAATAAAGCAAACTCCAGAGAATTTGCTATTCACAAGTTTATTCACAGCACATGAATTTACAGTTTCCAACAAATAGCAAGCTTAAGAGCTTATTTCAATCAAGAGGATGTGCAAATGGTTTGCCTGTAATACAAATTACAAATACATAATCAAATTGCAAACAGGACAGTCAAAATACATTGGAATACATTCCCCACAGTTGGGGAGCAACTCAGAACCACCCTTCCCAAAACAGAACTCAGTGATGACTGGTTCTAAACCAGGGGGAAATCCTGAGTCAAGGAAAAAGGGGGTGGAAAATTTGCACCAAGGACAGGAAGCCAGATCCCCTTAACAGCTTTCAAAAAAAGGGTGAAAACAAGCTTAAATGTAAGCAGCTGCATTGTCTGCAGCTGCCTGGGACCCCTCCCTTCTCAATTTCCTTCAACAAGGGGAAGTCAAGGCTAAAATGGCTGACTCAAAGGTGCCAGCCTTGCCAACATGACATTACTGTTGCTAACCAATAAAACAGAAATGCAGCAAAGCAGGAAATTCCCAATTCACCACAAATTAAACAAAATAAAAAAGTGGTAGAGTTTTTGCCTCAGAACAATTCACGGATAACATCCCTTGTTAACACAACATTCAAAATAAAATACCTTAACTGAGGATTGGCACTGAAGTTGTGCAAAAGCACACCTCAAATACTAGCAAATGACCAATACAGAGTAATTTAGAGATAGGAAAAATAAGGCTGTCAAAACCTAATGTTTGAATGAAGCTTTGTTCACAAAATTCAAAATTATTTTTATCTCATGGTCTGTGACAGATTCTGCCACTGGTGCCATCACCCTCCCATCACCATCCCATCACCATTCCCTCACCAGGTCATGCAATGGGTGTCCTGGGACAGGCTCCCTTCTGTGACCTCAGGATGCACCAAAGACACAACCTTTTGATTTCTGCTTCAAAATGGGTTTTAGGTCCTGAAAAATAACTGCCTTCCTATCAAGTAATTTTAAATACAAATTCTACAGTCTCAGAGGACATTTCAAGTTGCACCTTGAACAAATGCAAGCATCAGAATTGATTGAAAACAAAAGTATCGAAAATATGGAACAGACAAATGTATACAATTAATTTAGGACAAAATTATCCTTGACTGGGTTGAAAACAAAAGTATAAAAAAATTATTAAAATATCATTATAAATGTTTACAATTAATTTAGGATGAAGAAAATCTAGACACAAGAAAGGTATACATATTTTCCAGAATCTAAATTCAAATCAGAAAAATTAGTAAAAAAAATGAACTCGTTGAGCAGTTGCACTATGTGAGTTGTCACTGTGTAAGTTGTCACTATATGTGAGGTGTCCCTGTGCGAATTTTTGCTATGTGAGTTGTCTGGTAACCATCTCCTCCTGATCTTTGGGCTATTGTGAAGATGGTGTGAAGTTTTCTGGTCAAATTGACAACTTTTTTTTGAGTTTTCATTCAGATGGCTTATGTGCTGAGGCACTTGGGGCAATCAAGCTGCATATCATTCAATATAAAACCTAACAAGCTTCAGTTTGATGTTTTTTTTTCTTTACCTGGATTTGCTCCTCAGCAACAAAATTGGTCCATTTTTTTGCCATGCTGTGTATAGGTGAGTGATGAATGATGAGATATAAATCCCTGGTATACCGTGATGATGCTGAAGTCCTTGAATATCGAATTTTTCATCAGCAATATAAATTCGCAGGTGATCCGCATGGTGTTCACAATAATGGTCGTGTACTGCGTATGCTGGGCTCCACTCCAGTTCATCAACCTGTACGCCATGTGGGGCTCAGGAGCAAACCCCTCCGGCCTGGTGAGTGCTCCGCCTCGTTCACTTCACGACGAGGACCAGCAGATCCATCGTCACCATCCTTCAAACTCGAATCCCGATTGAGCGAGGTCCCCGCGTATATACGTTTAGTATTTGGCTCTCCTGATGTTAGGATTTCATGTATTCTACTCCATAAGCGACTATTTTATGTATACATCTACTGTACTTTTCGTACAGTAGATATATATAGGGACCAGGGTTGAGGCGATGTTCGGGTGCATAAAAACGTGGGAAGTCATGGCTGACCCTGCTCATCCACTATAGACTAAGCGCTGCTGATGGGTGCATCCTGGGATCCGGAAATTATATATTCAACTAGGATGGCTTGGAAATGATACGTTTTCCGATTTTTGAAAATTAAACAGGAGAAGCAGTAATAATTTGAGCAGCAACTGTGTGCTCGACTTCGTTGTCATTTCAAAATACTGATTTTTGTAATTCTCCAAGTTCTTACAATCCGTCGGTTTCAATGATATCTCTTTGCTTTTGAAAAAGTCAGCTTTTTATCCTGGAGCAGTGGCATGTTTCTAAGAAATGCTTTTCGAAGCAAAATTGGAATTTCTTTTTTTTGCATGCATGTACATTTTGGTTCAACAAAAGGTTATTTACGTACAGCTTGCGCTGTGCAGCGTGCAGGAGGAAAAAAACAATATACAGTTTATTCCTTGTTTTGTCGTTGGTTCTCAGTATGAAGGTATAACAAAAATGTCAGCGGCTTTGAGCACGAGATTTTGCAAAAATGCCCCAACCTAGAAACTGAAGGGTTATGCTTTAAATGGAAACAGTTGTAATGGCTAAGTGAGAGGTCCAGAGAATAAGATAGAGAACGCGAAAGCTTCATGACTAACTTCGAAATGAATTATATTTGGCCCGGGCAGTTTGCACAAAACCTGCACAAGTGCTGTGACACTGCTTTAGTTGTGAGATTGATGCGAAGGAATTAAAAGCAAGTATAAATTATTCCATTTGCACAACCCTCTGCTCTGGCATTATTTACTTTAAAAAAATTAGAAAGTCATGCAAGAAAAAAAACCTACGATGTTCGTGATACCTCTCAAGGGAAAAGACTTATTCTATAGACTGAAAACACTTGCCTTGGAAAATATTTCCAAGAAAAATTATAATAATTATGAATGAATTATTTGGCATTGCAGCGAACGAACTGTTTACTATTGTTTGTTATAAACGACTGATGATCCAATAATGTTGAAATTTCCATTAAATTTCTGAAATGATGATTACTGCTACTGTACATGTGGATTTTCAATGATTTAATGGCTGAAAAATTATCAGCACACTGAACTGAGAATTAAACTCTCACCATTTTTGGGTATGGTTGGACATGGAAAGATCAAAACATGAGGGGAGAACCAAATCATCTTTTCACATTTTCAGCTATATATGGTGGTTTAATTATTCGAAATTAAATAAATGTGCAGCCTTTGTACAGTACTGGCATAAATAAATATTTATGTTTATTCATTTTATCTTTGATTTTTTCACTATTTTTTAGCTTGCATGTGCTGTCCTTTCTATTACAGGACTGAGTCGAGAATAAAAGAACCAAGTTCTTATTCT
>CAJPEX010001325.1:48486-60977 GCA_905338405.1 Notodromas monacha | reverse complement strand
ATATTTTGAGGGCTGCACTGCTATTTTCTGTATCATGTCAGTTTAAAAACATAAGGAATAAGTCCATTTTTGGGAGGAATTATTCCTTAATTTTGATGAACTGTCTGGAGAACGATTTACATAAGTTACTATTGAAATATTAGGGAGAATAAAATCAAAGATGTGGATGCTCTGACATAATGATAACAAGGTTCAAGCCAGGAATGTCCACATCTCGGGGCCCCACTGCATTTATTTCTGTGATTTTGAATTTTTTAAAGATTTTCCATGAACAGGCAGACATCTCCATGCTGTATAACAATCTTCTCTTCACAACAAATTTCTCTGCATAACAAAATTTGTATTTGGTCCCATAGTAGGGTTTTCTTCCCACGTGATGCTGGTTATCTATACAACAAAATTCTTCCCACAAAAACATTTTCCTGGTCCCTCAAGTTTTGTCCTAGAGAAGACAAACTCTGCCTGTATATAACTGAGAGTGCTTCTTATCTTACTCCCCAGAGGGTCTATTGTTACGTAATTACGATGCAATGTTGGTTTGAAAATAAACTTCTGAATTGACCCCTATATAAAGGTTTCATATTAAACAAAAAAGAAAAAACCATTGGAAGAAAGTATGGCCATTTCAATGAGTTCAGCCCGCAGGGCGCCGTTAATCCTGGAATGAGCACCGATATCGCGTACATGTGCCATTTTCTGTCTGATGGTTGTGCCTTGTATCACAAAATATCCATATATACGATTGTTTTGCTTTCGTGAACCAACTGGTTCTTTTGTTCGGTCGTTTGCTCAGAAACACGAGTGCATGTTGATGACTGCTGGAGACACGGTGCTGAGTGCCTAAATTATTTTTGAGAACAAAAAGTAATAATAATTTCTTTTAATTCCCATGAAAATGACGAAGCTCAGGGAAGCTGAAGTGCAATTCAGCTGTGGAATGCTGAAATGAAGCTTTTTATGAAAAAATAAAGAAGAAAAACGACATGATGGAACATCAACGGCGACAGAGTCGGACGGAAAACACAATGGGTCCCACTGTTTCGTCGACTGCATGCAAACCTTTTTTATTATCGGATTTTGTTGCCGATGAAATATTTATTATTCGGTATACGTAGGTACTGAATGGGTTATACCTGATGGGTAGACCAGAAAAAAAGTCGAAGCTATTCTCATACAGCCTTTGTATTCTTCAGATTTACATTTTATAAAAATAAGCTTTGAAAATGTTATTATTTTCAATAATTCCTTCGTTGAATTGAAAAATAACTAAATTAACTTCAAAGCCAGGAATTATAGATAAATTATGCCAGAAGACTAGAATAATCTGACTACACTGCTGCATTGCTGGAAATAATTTCAAAAGAAAAAACAAACAATAAATTTAAACTGGGTGCAAAAACGTACGGGTACCATCTCATTTTTTTGATGATGCTTGATGAAAAACAAGGATGTGCTCCCTGAAATAAATTTCTCTGCATCAAACGTTTCTGAATTTCTATTGATTCATTTTTTTCGGGAAAATTCATCAAATCAGCAAAAATATTTCCCCGCAGACTTTGGACGGAAAAGGCGGTGAATTTTTTCGTTCATCTTTCTTTAAAAAATTCGAAGCACAATCAAAGAAAAAAGTCGCCAGAAAGCACTGGAAGATCATTCTCATCAAGTATGAATGCTTAAATATAAAAAAGCGAGCAAAAGATTTGGAAATTTTCGGAAGAAAAACAATTCCTTCGACAAATTTCTACATAAATTTCAGAAAGCATGCGATATTTTCCGCCGTCAGGCTATTTATTTTCAAATTGAAATGCTAGTTGAACCATAAAAAAAATTAATCCTCACTCACCAAAAAATAAATAAACTTAAAAGTCGTATTCTGCATATTTTTGTAGCCCATCAGGAAAAAAAAAAAACCACAGCCAGCTTGAAAAACTAATTTCAAATGTCTTGAACCTTACAGAATATATCGGTTTCGGAATCGAAAATCCGCGCAAAGGATACTGAAGAATAAAACCAATTTTTTTTTCAAAATCTTCACGATGCTTACGATATTTACTGAAATTGAGATCCTATTCGAGTCAAATTTTAAAATAGCATCTTCTGAGTTTTCTCCTGCAGCATAATCCCCATTGTTCCGACGTGTTCCACTATATACATATATATAGC
Organism: Notodromas monacha; assembly: GCA_905338405.1. Taxonomy (NCBI): domain Eukaryota; kingdom Metazoa; phylum Arthropoda; class Ostracoda; order Podocopida; family Cyprididae; genus Notodromas; species Notodromas monacha. The sequence continues at coordinate 58,814 of CAJPEX010001325.1, read as the reverse complement.
TATCTCATCCAGCCGATAAAAAATGCCTCTTATTTGCATTGTCCAAGACAGACTTTTCAATTTCCCAGCTCTGATGATATTCTCCCGATGGGTAATTGGCGATTTGTTCTCCAACTGACAGCCTCGGGATTGTTCTGAGGTCGTTGCGCAATAATTGGCTTCGGGTTCGATCCGCTTCCAAATCTTTTGTCAGCATTTCCATCAGCTTCTGATCTCCTCATTTTTACCCTCCCACAGGATTATTTCTGAAATATATGTATAAAAAAAAAAAACCCACCTGGGAAACCATAAATATGTCCGTGACGAACTGTGTGCGTAATTTCAGTCCTAATGGGGAGGACACTTGAAGACAAAAATTTCGCGCTGAACGCAATCTGCCGAAGACACGCAAAAATCAAATCTTCTCCTGCAAAAAATGTTTCAACTTCAACTAAAAAAAAAAAAGTTTGCAGGAGAAGATGTTCTCGAGTGTGTTCGTGCTCAATCGCATGGGCATCTTTTTTCTCCCTCGAGGGGTTTCGAACCAAAAAAAAAACAAAAAAGAATTGAGAACAATGCTTTTGTTTGCTTTCGACACCCGAAGATATTTGAAGGACGCCGTCACGCCCATTTGCGGTCGGCAATTTTTAATCCATCGCTTGACCGAATTTTCGATCTCGATCAATTTTTTAAGGTCTCTGTATTCTTTATTCAGATTCGAAAAAGAAAGAGAGCAAACTCGGATGTGAATAAAGGGGATTTGTTTGATTTGACACGCGTAGCGGAATTTTCTTTCCCTCGGTTCGAAAAGATCCGTGAGAGAAATTATTTTCGAGAGAATTGAATTCAAAAGTTTTTCGATTAGCCGAAGTCGAGGAAAAATATCCGCATGAATGAGCTACAGGGTGAACCAGAGAAAGTTTTTTCGATGCATTATTGGTCAAGTTATTGAATAATCCATCATACATACGTATATGTATTTTTTTATGCCAAAGTTTCAGCAAATCAGAAATGGGATTGAAAACACTGGTAATCATACTCTGTGAAGCAAATTTTGACGCAGGAAAAGTTGACAAACGTTCATACAAGAATTTTTCAAGGAGACTTATATATAAGGACTATTAATTATGATCATTACTTTGATGACTTTCAATGTGTTACTTTTGTCAATTTTGGAGGTGTAATTGGCATTGTCTCAGGTACAGATCACACCAAGCCTCAGAAATTCCAATAAAAGTCGCGGATTTTGAGTCGAATCAGAAAAGCATGCTTGTCAGCCCAGAATTCGGCTTGAAGAAAATCCAATGAACCGTTGGCCAGGGGTTAAAATCATTGAAAAAGAGAAATATTTAATCAAGCATGAACCGTAATACAGTATTAAATTTTCGAATTGGAAATTTATTTGAGATTTTAACCACTCATTCGGCGGAAACGTTTCGCCAAAAGGGGAAAAAGGTTTTTTTTTTTTTACTGAATAATGCACCAGCATGTTGGAGTATATACATAAGTGTTCTTCTTATACAAAGAAAAAAATACTTTGGTGCGACGATTCCCATTTTTAACGGGGAAGCTTTCATTTTCCGGGGGTGATTGATCTACTTGTTTCCGGTCAATCGTTTATAGATATCCAGAGTGTTTAAAACAAAAACGCTTTTCCACCGCATGCAGCATCATACAACAGGTGGGGGAAAAAAATAAACGCTCTCAGCACTTGGAACAAATACAAAAAAGAAAAAACCATTGGAAGAAAGTATGGCCATTTCAATGAGTTCAGCCCGCAGGGCGCCGTTAATCCTGGAATGAGCACCGATATCGCGTACATGTGCCATTTTCTGTCTGATGGTTGTGCCTTGTATCACAAAATATCCATATATACGATTGTTTTGCTTTCGTGAACCAACTGGTTCTTTTGTTCGGTCGTTTGCTCAGAAACACGAGTGCATGTTGATGACTGCTGTAGACACCGTGGTGAGTGCCTAAATTATTTTTGAGAACAAAAAGTAATAATAATTTCTTTTAATTCCCATGAAAATGACGAAGCTCAGGGAAGCTGAAGTGCAATTCAGCTGTGGAATGCTCAAATGAAGCTTTTTATGAAAAATAAAGAAGAAAAACGACATGATGGAACATCAACGGCGACAGAGTCGGACGGAAAACACAATGGGTCCCACTGTTTCGTCGACTGCAAACCTTTTTTATTATCGGATTTTGTTGCCGATGAAATATTTATTATTCGGTATACGTAGGTACTGAATGGGTTATACCTGATGGGTAGACCAGAAAAAAAGTCGAAGCTATTCTCATACAGCCTTGGTATTCTTCAGATTTACATTCTATAAAAATAAGCTTTGAAAATGTTATTATTTTCAAGAATTCCGTCGTTGAATTGAAAAATAACTAAATTAACTTCAAAGCCAGGAATTATAGATAAATTATGCCAGAAGACTAGAATAATCTGACTTCACTGCTGCATTGCTGGAAATAATTTCAAAACAAAAAACAAACAATAAATTTAAACTGGGTGCAAAAACGTACGGGTACCATCTCATTTTTTTGATGATGCTTGATGAAAAACAAGGATGTGCTCCCTGAAATAAATTTCTCTGCATCAAACGTTTCTGAATTTCTATTGATTCATTTTTTTCGGGAAAATTCATCAAATCAGCAAAAATATTTCCCCGCAGACTTTGGACGGAAAAGGCGGTGAATTTTTTCGTTCATCTTTCTTTAAAAAATTCGAAGCACAATCAAAGAAAAAAGTCGCCAGAAAGCACTGGAAGATCATTCTCATCAAGTATGAATGCTTAAATATAAAAAAGCGAGCAAAAGATTTGGAAATTTTCGGAAGAAAAACAATTCCTTCGACAAATTTCTACATAAATTTCAGAAAGCATGCGATATTTTCCGCCGTCAGGCTATTTATTTTCAAATTGAAATGCTAGTTGAACCATAAAAAAAATTAATCCTCACTCACCAAAAAATAAATAAACTTAAAAGTCGTATTCTGCATATTTTTGTAGCCCATCAGGAAAAAAAAAAAACCACAGCCAGCTTGAAAAACTAATTTCAAATGTCTTGAACCTTACAGAATATATCGGTTTCGGAATCGAAAATCCGCGCAAAGGATACTGAAGAATAAAACCAATTTTTTTTTCAAAATCTTCACGATGCTTACGATATTTACTGAAATTGAGATCCTATTCGAGTCAAATTTTAAAATAGCATCTTCTGAGTTTTCTCCTGCAGCATAATCCCCATTGTTCCGACGTGTTCCACTATATACATATATATAGCTATCTCATCCAGCCGATAAAAAATGCCTCTTATTTGCATTGTCCAAGACAGACTTTTCAATTTCCCAGCTCTGATGATATTCTCCCGATGGGTAATTGGCGATTTGTTCTCCAACTGACAGCCTCGGGATTGTTCTGAGGTCGTTGCGCAATAATTGGCTTCGGGTTCGATCCGCTTCCAAATCTTTTGTCAGCATTTCCATCAGCTTCTGATCTCCTCATTTTTACCCTCCCACAGGATTATTTCTGAAATATATGTATAAAAAAAAAAACCCACCTGGGAAACCATAAATATGTCCGTGACGAACTGTGTGCGTAATTTCAGTCCTAATGGGGAGGACACTTGAAGACAAAAATTTCGCGCTGAACGCAATCTGCCGAAGACACGCAAAAATCAAATCTTCTCCTGCAAAAAATGTTTCAACTTCAACTAAAAAAAAAAAAGTTTGCAGGAGAAGATGTTCTCGAGTGTGTTCGTGCTCAATCGCATGGGCATCTTTTTTCTCCCTCGAGGGGTTTCGAACCAAAAAAAAAACAAAAAAGAATTGAGAACAATGCTTTTGTTTGCTTTCGACACCCGAAGATATTTGAAGGACGCCGTCACGCCCATTTGCGGTCGGCAATTTTTAATCCATCGCTTGACCGAATTTTCGATCTCGATCAATTTTTTAAGGTCTCTGTATTCTTTATTCAGATTCGAAAAAGAAAGAGAGCAAACTCGGATGTGAATAAAGGGGATTTGTTTGATTTGACACGCGTAGCGGAATTTTCTTTCCCTCGGTTCGAAAAGATCCGTGAGAGAAATTATTTTCGAGAGAATTGAATTCAAAAGTTTTTCGATTAGCCGAAGTCGAGGAAAAATATCCGCATGAATGAGCTACAGGGTGAACCAGAGAAAGTTTTTTCGATGCATTATTGGTCAAGTTATTGAATAATCCATCATACATACGTATATGTATTTTTTTATGCCAAAGTTTCAGCAAATCAGAAATGGGATTGAAAACACTGGTAATCATACTCTGTGAAGCAAATTTTGACGCAGGAAAAGTTGACAAACGTTCATACAAGAATTTTTCAAGGAGACTTATATATAAGGACTATTAATTATGATCATTACTTTGATGACTTTCAATGTGTTACTTTTGTCAATTTTGGAGGTGTAATTGGCATTGTCTCAGGTACAGATCACACCAAGCCTCAGAAATTCCAATAAAAGTCGCGGATTTTGAGTCGAATCAGAAAAGCATGCTTGTCAGCCCAGAATTCGGCTTGAAGAAAATCCAATGAACCGTTGGCCAGGGGTTAAAATCATTGAAAAAGAGAAATATTTAATCAAGCATGAACCGTAATACAGTATTAAATTTTCGAATTGGAAATTTATTTGAGATTTTAACCACTCATTCGGCGGAAACGTTTCGCCAAAAGGGGAAAAAGGTTTTTTTTTTTTTACTGAATAATGCACCAGCATGTTGGAGTATATACATAAGTGTTCTTCTTATACAAAGAAAAAAATACTTTGGTGCGACGATTCCCATTTTTAACGGGGAAGCTTTCATTTTCCGGGGGTGATTGATCTACTTGTTTCCGGTCAATCGTTTATAGATATCCAGAGTGTTTAAAACAAAAACGCTTTTCCACCGCATGCAGCATCATACAACAGGTGGGGGAAAAAAATAAACGCTCTCAGCACTTGGAACAAACATTCAAAAAGTTTTATTTCGCTCTTCTGAAAAGCGCATGAAATAGACCATTTCAACAGACCATTTCGACGCTTCATTCAGCCGGCTTGAAAAGCGATTCCCGGGGATTTCTGCCTTACTTGAAACGTTGCGCGAATGAGCCATTATTTTCACTAGGCTCGCCCACTGTTGACAAGACACGCCATTTTTTTGTGTGGAATAATGATTACGTCTCGGGGTTTTGATGTGCTTTCCGTGCAGACGGATGAGCCAATTGAAATCATGCACCGGAACCCACATGTCAGGGAAAATCCAGTGCGCGAAGGAAAAAAAAAATTACCAACACCTTATTTCTGGGCGTTTTTTGTTTTGTTTTTTTTTGTTTACTGTGCGAGAATTATTTTTCATGCGATAACCGAGGGACCGAGTGAAAAGTTCCAGCCCGAAAAATCTTACTAATTCAGCACTTCGAAGTACTCACAACTTTTCCCTGGAAGAATAAGTTCTTATGGAAGAACTTTTTTCACACTTTTTGAGGGAAAATCATTGCAAGAGATTTCGTTGTACAGTATTTAAAAGAAAACATAAGGCTTATTCAAATTGCGTCCATTTTTCAAACTCGATTCACAGTCTTTCCCTCGAAAAAGTTTTTTTTTTACACTTTTTGATCAAAAGTCGTTGCCACAGATTTTGCTGGTACAGCGTGTTGAAAAAAAAATTAAGCTGATTCAAATTGTTCTTTTTAGCAAAATTGAAGATGCGTCAAAATTTTCTTCTCAAGTCATTCATCATGTTTTCTTGTCATGAAACTTTTTGCGAGTGCCACGTTTGTCAACAGAATGCTCCTATCAATTGTGGCGTGAAACTGAGAATGACGTTGGTAATTTTCTTTCCAAAGAAAGAAGCCAAAAACAAAAACAAGTTCTTGAATCTATTTTGCTGTTGCACGCACAAAGTTTGAGTGAAATAAATCAGCTTCACGCCATTGGGAGCAGAGCAAATAGTGGTTCCGAGACGAATGGGTGCTGCGTCAACTGAGCGCCAACCCAACTGATCTCCACCCAAATAATACGCCGGCATTTTTTTTCGTAGTTCGTGCACAGTTTTAATCACCATTATTCATATTCAAGACACAGCAGAGATAATTTAATACAATTCCCTGTCTGCTTTTCAACCTTATCAATTCTAGCGGTGGCTCTGAAATATTCAGCAAAATTTGCTAATCATTTATTTGTGGTCCTCATGGCAACGCTTACACCTAAAAATATTAGGAAATTAGTGTGTAATTTCATAGTTAAAATTAAAGTAATTGATGCAGCTTGACGAATTAATTACTTCATTCTCTCTTTCCAGCCTAATCAATCCGGGTGGTGACTGTTTTTGATCCTAAAAATATTAGGAAATTAGTGTGTAATTTCATAGTTAAAATTAAAGTAATTGATGCAGCTTGACGAATTAATTACTTCATTCTCTCTTTCCAGCCTAATCAATCCGGGTGGTGACTGTTTTTGAGTAATATAAAACTTATGAATATTTTTTTAGTTTTTAATCACATTCTAAGTCTCTGAAGCATTAATAATGTCCTTAATTTATTTTTGTGGGACTGGGCATAATATTTGTGAATCCCTTCTTTGTGGTCCTCGTGGCAACGCAGAGGCAAAAAAATAATATATATATTAGAAAATTAATGTGGAGTTTTTGAAATCACAATTGGAGAAATTAACTCAGATTGGCAAATAAATTCCTTGTTCCTCTCTTTTCAATCTTATCAATTCTTTCCATGACTGGAATTTTTCATAATTTGCCTCATGGCAACACAGACTCATAAAAATATTAGGGAATTCATTAGGAATTATACAATCATAATTAACCCTTGGGTGGCAAAGTTGAACTTTTTTGGAAAATTTTTTTGCACCTCAGAGAGGTGAAGAAAACATTTAAAAATGTTGAAGGCAAAGTCTGGAAAAATCCCAATGCTTTTTTTTTCCCTGGGCACAGAAAACGTTTGCGTGAAAATTTAAAAAATGCTCAGTTAGTCTACCAGCTTTTTTCCCCATTTATCCCACTTTGCCTCAGCCCACCTGGAAGGGTTTTCCTGACCTTCAAAATTATGAAAATGTGGGAGGATACAAAAATAATCCAACTCTGCCCTGCTATGGGAAAGAACCCTTCACCATCCAAGGGTTAAAGGAATTGATTCAGCTTCATTGGCAAAAACCAAGATTCTGAAAAAGACAAATACATTAATTGATACAAAATGTGTTATCCCTATATAAAGGCTGTCAGCTTGTGCAGCGCTCAGTTTTCCCTGGCGCCCAGTTGGGCGCTCACGCGGGTAGCACGGGCGGGTTCGTTGGAGTCCACTGCGATGAGGAAGGGGTTCTGGCCCTGTGCTTCACAAATCGATTTATTGCGAGATTCATCCCGCAAAAAAAATTATAGATCGCACCTCTCTGAATTACGAGTTTTTTTCCGCGGCGAAAGCTAACCCATGATACCATGAAGAGAAAAGAAAAAAATTAAAAAACAATACGCGGTGTCTCGTCTTCCAAGGCNAAAAATCCCAATGCTTTTTTTTTCCCTGGGCACAGAAAACGTTTGCGTGAAAATTTAAAAAATGCTCAGTTAGTCTACCAGCTTTTTTCCCCATTTATCCCACTTTGCCTCAGCCCACCTGGAAGGGTTTTCCTGACCTTCAAAATTATGAAAATGTGGGAGGATACAAAAATAATCCAACTCTGCCCTGCTATGGGAAAGAACCCTTCACCATCCAAGGGTTAAAGGAATTGATTCAGCTTCATTGGCAAAAACCAAGATTCTGAAAAAGACAAATACATTAATTGATACAAAATGTGTTATCCCTATATAAAGGCTGTCAGCTTGTGCAGCGCTCAGTTTTCCCTGGCGCCCAGTTGGGCGCTCACGCGGGTAGCACGGGCGGGTTCGTTGGAGTCCACTGCGATGAGGAAGGGGTTCTGGCCCTGTGCTTCACAAATCGATTTATTGCGAGATTCATCCCGCAAAAAAAATTATAGATCGCACCTCTCTGAATTACGAGTTTTTTTCCGCGGCGAAAGCTAACCCATGATACCATGAAGAGAAAAGAAAAAAATTAAAAAACAATACGCGGTGTCTCGTCTTCCAAGGCCGACAATTTTTGCCCGCGAAATAAAGAGGCAGCAGCATCCGGTGGCCGATTACCAGCGTGGCGAAGGTCAGGTGAAATGATTAGCAGGCTTTTAGATACTCGTTAGGTGATTAGGGGACGGACAAGGTTCTTTGACAGAGCTGAAATCACAGAGCGCGACTCCCGTCTGTGACTCCGCTGCTCGGGGAGGGCAGCAATGGCAAAAGGCTGCCGGGTGATTGTATATACAGTATATAAGCCCTGCAGTTTTATTGAGGGAATTGAGTTTGAAAATTGATTTCGACGTATTCGACCTTTTTGACCAGTGACTAAAAATAACTTCCTCGCGGTTTGGAATCGAGTTCAGTGAAGCTAAATTATCATGCATGAACGCGAAACGAATATTATTCACCCTATACTCAAATCTTACTTTGAAGAATGAGTTGCAGGGAAAAGAACCCCACGAAGTCTCACGTAAAAAGAAATGTTTAAATACGACTGTAAACATTTTTCTTATTTTTTTTCGCTTTGAGGAGCATGTTTCTCCCATGCAAATTTGATAATATGACATTCTTTGGATTTAGTTTCAGGCATTTGAGAATATTCTTTGCGAGTCCTATTTATCCCTATTAAATCGATTGCATTCGACTCATACCCAGCAAATAATTGGGCATAGCAAAATGCATGCCAAATGCATTTCATAACCAAACTGCCACTTGTTGCATGCTATGTCTATTTTGGACTTTTGTTTAGCATTGCAGCTAGGTGTTTTAAAATGCCTGCCTGCTACAGTTGAATAAGAAATAATTTGTGTAACTTAAATTATGCTTGAATTGGAAGGATTGTTTGTTGAAAATGCAGAAGATGACATGAATTTTAAAGAAAAACTTGCTCGGTTTAATATGTATTTGTAAAAAAAAAGAAAATTTATTTTTCATACCCTCTGATGATTGAGAGGCTTTGGAAGACTATAATCAACATATATATTTGTATAATCATATTGATTTCGCAAGTTCTTACAAATGGAAGTTTTGAACATTCAGACAAGGAAAATTTATATTTATATTTCTTTCACACTCTGTACCTCAACGTCCAACAGTGGCATTTGATTATACCTGGGGCTTGATTCAATATGACATAATTCTTAGGTTTGCTCTTACAAATGCTTGCATGACATCATTTTCATTTCTCATATTTATATTTTTATTTGATGGCCTCCAAGAAGTGATTTTTTTTATCTACGAGTAAGTAGGGTCAGCTTTTAGAGCCTTGATTATCCAGTAGATTTGATTATTCATGTCAGTTAACATGATCGTGCGATATTTTGGTGAGTCTATTAAAGCCGTTACCAGTTTTTTTTTTTTTTTTTAGTTTTGTCCTTGACAAAATTGAGAAGTGTTTGGCCTTGACTGATTCGGCCTCAAGTGACAAGACTGACACAGTTTCCCAACATCAATAAAAACTAATATTTGAGTCATCTCTTTTGAGAACCTTTTCAATGGAGTAGATACAACTCCATTGAAAAGGTTCTCAAAAGTCTACTGCTTAGTACTGCGCTCTTTTCAATGTGCCCTAAAGGTTCATGTAATCGACCCTTTGTGGACTGTGCTAGAAATATTAGTAACTGAACTAATGTTCCTCCAGAAAAGTTCAGGGAGTGGCAAAATATTACTTTTTGGCCACTTTTTTAGGGTTCAAAACGTAGAGAAGAATTCTTGCGGTCCTCGCTGCAAAATAGGTCAACATTCGAATGTGTTTCTTTATATACACAGCTGGAAAATCGTTTTCATTTCATTCCCCTCGGTTTATTACTTGTTTTTCGCATCAAAACGCGTTCTTTTTCGCATCACTGAAACGAGCGAGGTAGAACATTTCGAATTTTCTGAGTGTTACAGTCCGGTTTCGAAGATTTCCGTGTTCCTATATAGGCTATAGACAATTACACGGAACATGAGAAATCCGAAATGAACCAATCTTAAACTACTGACGAGCCATTAAATACAGAAACGTATGAAAGAGACCCGGATCGATTTTTGATGAGCTACGAAAATAACTCTATTTCAAATCGTCTTAAAAACGTCTCTGTTATTCCCTGGATGCTTCGGAAATACATGAAACTCGCAATTAAAGCTTTCGTGGTTTCTCGTTGCGTTTCTGCTCATTTTCTCATCCTAAATTGAAAGGTGATGGGATGACCACTTCTTCCTCTCTTCCCTCGATGATGATAGGTAAATATTTTGATTTTTTTTT
>CAJPEX010001325.1:29377-48438 GCA_905338405.1 Notodromas monacha | reverse complement strand
TCATTTCATTCCCCTCGGTTTATTACTTGTTTTTCGCATCAAAACGCGTTCTTTTTCGCATCACTGAAACGAGCGAGGTAGAACATTTCGAATTTTCTGAGTGTTACAGTCCGGTTTCGAAGATTTCCGTGTTCCTATATAGGCTATAGACAATTACACGGAACATGAGAAATCCGAAATGAACCAATCTTAAACTACTGACGAGCCATTAAATACAGAAACGTATGAAAGAGACCCGGATCGATTTTTGATGAGCTACGAAAATAACTCTATTTCAAATCGTCTTAAAAACGTCTCTGTTATTCCCTGGATGCTTCGGAAATACATGAAACTCGCAATTAAAGCTTTCGTGGTTTCTCGTTGCGTTTCTGCTCATTTTCTCATCCTAAATTGAAAGGTGATGGGATGACCACTTCTTCCTCTCTTCCCTCGATGATGATAGGTAAATATTTTGATTTTTTTTTCTCCTCCATCGACCGGATGATGAATCCTCCTCATTGCACCGAAATAAGCAGTGCGCAGCAATTTTTCAACACATGTGGGTTCGACCTGATGGATCATTAGGAGACCTTTTGTGACCTCAACAGGTGGCTTCGAAGCTGATGACTTCTGCTNTCCATCGACCGGATGATGAATCCTCCTCATTGCACCGAAATAAGCAGTGCGCAGCAATTTTTCAACACATGTGGGTTCGACCTGATGGATCATTAGGAGACCTTTTGTGACCTCAACAGGTGGCTTCGAAGCTGATGACTTCTGCTGCGAGATTCCGGCTGCTATCAAAGGGCAATTCATCGAATTCGTCCAAGGATATATATTTTTTTTTAAACAGCAGAATAAATATAAGAAAAATCCGGAATGGTGGCAAAGGTTTGGCAAATGATGCAGAAGTCGTTTTCACCTTCACAGCCACCTCGCAATCGAAGCCTAAAAAGCGTTCAGTTCCCATCTTAAATCCAGGATACGCTTTCAATTTAAACTGACAGTTCAATGCTCGAAAAATGTTTTCAACGAAGCAAAATAAGTCCCATGAATGAATGATTGAATGAATGGGAATAAAACTCACGCACTTTCAGGATCAATTTCTGGCGAATTGGCTCTTTGAAACAATTTTTGGATTTCTGAAAGGTGAATCAAAAAAATATTATAAACTATTCAAGTCATATTTCAAAGGACCAGCAAAAACAAAATCGACTTGGGGAAGTTTTGAGTTATAAATGTTTCAGTAATTGTTGGGGAACCAGAACTTGGGTCCAGGACCTGAATTCTGGTCCTGTGTTCCTCTGTGCATCGCTCCGCAGATGTGCAACTTCTTCCATTCGAAATTCTCCAGTCAATCACAGGCAAGAAAAAGCTTCCAATGCTTTGGTCAGGTCAGCTGACTGAAGCATTGTGCTAAATCACATAAAAACCCAGCACTCTTCCACTCCCAATAATCAGTCCTTGAAATTAGCTCTTACAGTAAACTTCCCTTAAAACATTGCAACCCCAATTCTTCTGATTGAATTATTGCACCCTAAATTTGTGTGCACAAATTTATTGTCTTCATTGAATGTGTGTTGCATTATTGCATTTATTGTGATGCATTATTTTGGTAGATAGAGTTTGATTGTGATTTATTCACCTGACACTAATTTGGTCTGTTTTGATCCCTATACATTAATTCCATGGGGGAATTAATGTATAAGGGCCGACGTTTGACCGACTAACGGGACGGAATAATAAAGGGTGGAAAAGAAGGTCTGCGCTATGGTTCAATTCTTTGTGTTGGGTTGATTAATTCCTCAACAGTAATGGAACCAAGCATTTTTGTTGTGGAAAACATAGAATATGAGTGACAGATGAACGTATAGTAAGTAAACCATTCAATATTTATTGATTTGAACTTTTCTTTTGTGTGAATTTAGATCTTCATTTTTTTATAGTTACCAAGAATTTTAAGAACTGAAATACGCGCTATTTTTTGCCCCTCTGTACGCATTCATCAGCAGGTTTGTCTTCCTGTTTTTTTAAAATGAATACTTAATCTATTTTGGAAGATTTCAGCAGAAAATGTCGCTGAAGCCAAAATATCTGGAAAAAACCAAGCTTTCAATTTTTTTTTCGAATTCCGAGCTGACATTCCTTTTTTTTTCTTTTGCCTGGGATAGCAAGAGAAGGTAGAGTGTTTCTGACACGTTTCGGAGCGTTTCGTGTCTTGTTTCTCTGGTTTTCTTATCAGGTTTTCTTTTTTCGTTTCCCCCTTTTGGCGAATTACTGAAGAAGAGTGATGCTACTATACAAAGGAGAGATGTGGAATGAAATAAGCGGCACGTATACTTATTTATACTCTTATGCACAGAGAAGGGCTTCCAGCACATATACAGGGAAAATTGGTGCCCCAGGTGCAACGAAAAACGTCTTCGGAAAATTCGGAGTTGCCTGTAATTTGGCGCGAGCCCGGAGGCCTCAACAGGTGAGTGAGACACGAAACTCGTGCTGAGGATGTTTGATCCGGTTCACGCCTTCTTTCTTCCAATTTACTTATTTTTTCTTAGGGTTTTTTTTGTTGTGGTGATTTTATTTATGTTTTCCCCGTGATCCTGTTGTTCAACCTTCGAGCCATTGAGTTGAGACCAGTTAAACGCTACTCTAGTCCACAGACTCTCTGTTCTTTTGCGGCTCACGAAACCTTTTTTTTTCGCATTGGGAAAAATGAAAGTTTGCGCATAAGGGAGGATAATTNTCATTTCATTCCCCTCGGTTTATTACTTGTTTTTCGCATCAAAACGCGTTCTTTTTCGCATCACTGAAACGAGCGAGGTAGAACATTTCGAATTTTCTGAGTGTTACAGTCCGGTTTCGAAGATTTCCGTGTTCCTATATAGGCTATAGACAATTACACGGAACATGAGAAATCCGAAATGAACCAATCTTAAACTACTGACGAGCCATTAAATACAGAAACGTATGAAAGAGACCCGGATCGATTTTTGATGAGCTACGAAAATAACTCTATTTCAAATCGTCTTAAAAACGTCTCTGTTATTCCCTGGATGCTTCGGAAATACATGAAACTCGCAATTAAAGCTTTCGTGGTTTCTCGTTGCGTTTCTGCTCATTTTCTCATCCTAAATTGAAAGGTGATGGGATGACCACTTCTTCCTCTCTTCCCTCGATGATGATAGGTAAATATTTTGATTTTTTTTTCTCCTCCATCGACCGGATGATGAATCCTCCTCATTGCACCGAAATAAGCAGTGCGCAGCAATTTTTCAACACATGTGGGTTCGACCTGATGGATCATTAGGAGACCTTTTGTGACCTCAACAGGTGGCTTCGAAGCTGATGACTTCTGCTTGCGAGATTCCGGCTGCTATCAAAGGGCAATTCATCGAAGGATACATTTTTTTTCACAGAAGAATATATATAAGAAAAATCCGGAATGGGTGGCAAAGGTTTGGCAAATGATGCAGAAGTCGTTTTCACCTTCACAGCCACCTCGCAATCGAAGCCTAAAAAAGCATTCAGTTCCCATCTTGAATCCAGGATACGCTTTCAATTTAAACTGACGTACAGTTCAATGCTCGAAAAATGTTTTCAACGAAGCAAAATAAGTCCCATGAATGAGTAAATGAATGGGAATAAAACTCACGCACTTTCAGGTTCAATTTCTGGCGAATTGGCTCTTTGAAAAAATTTTTGGATGTCTGAAATGTGAATCAACAAATTAGTCCGAACTATTTAAGTCATATTTCGAAAGACCAGCAAAAAAATCGACTTGGGGAGGTTTTGAGTTGTAATGTTTGAGTAATGGAACCAAGCATTTTTGTTGTGGAAAACATAGAATATGAGTGACAGATGAATGTATAAACCATTCAATATTTATTGATTTGGACTGTTCTTTTGAGTGAATATAGATCTTCTGGTTTTTTATAGTTACCAAGAATCTTACAAACTGAAATATGTGCTAGTTTTTGCCCCTCTGTACGCGTTCATCAGCAGGTTTGTCTTTCTATTTTTTTATAATAAATAGTGAGACCCCCAGATGCGGACATAATTGGTGCATCAAGAGTGTCCCCAAGTTGAAATGTCCTCAAGTCAAGTCTCATTTTTCCTTAGACTTACATTATATTATTTTTAATTGGTGTTTTATGTACAAAATACTCACCATAATTCCATGAAAATAAAAATTGTCTCCCAATTTAAACTGATTCCAATCAATACGTCTCAACACAATATGGGCATTCGGGGAATTGAATGCTGATACCTCTGTAGAGTATACAGAAATAATGGCATTCTCTGTAAAAATAACATTCAAGTGAAAAAGAGAAAAGGGAGTCCCTCTCTGCTGCTGGAGGTAATTTTTTTAATTAGCTAAATGAATGGTAAATTGGTGAGAGAAATGCCCAAGAACTTTTCTTACATCAATTTTAGGGTTGGATATATCTATTTCTTGTAATTTGGCCTGAAATTTATCTGCAATTTTATCACTGACTATGTCAAATCAGTGTCCTCTCATGTTGGGCCTATTTTATTAATTTTTTATCAGAAAATTAGTGTCCCTATGTCAAAGTGTCCGCAGGTCGAGGTGTCCACATGTGGGGGTCTCTCTGTACTTCATATTCCAGCAGAAAATGTCGCTGAAGCCAAAATATCTGAAAAAACCAAGCTTTCAGTTTTTTTTTTCGAATTCCGTGCTGACATTCCGTGTTTTTTTGCCTGCGATAGCAAGAGAGGGTAGAGTGTTTCTGACACGTTTAGGAGCGTTTCGTGTCTTGTTTCTCTGGTTTTCTTATCAGGTTTTCTAAAAAAGCAAAGGGGGAAAACCGCTTAATGACTTCTTCTCACTACGATGATATGTTTCCTCTCTACACCTTACTTTATTCGCCGTGCATATGAATAAATATGAGAATACGTGTCTCTTCCCGAAGGTGCACATATACAGGGAAAATTGGTGCCCCAGGTGCAACGAAAAACGTCTTCGGAAAATTCGGAGTTGCCTGTAATTTGGCGCGAGCCCGGAGGCCTCAACAGGTGAGTGAGACACGAAACTCGTGCTGAGGATGTTTGATCCGGTTCACGCCTTCTTTCTTCCAATTTACTTATTTTTTCTTAGGGTTTTTTTTGTTGTGGACTAAAATAAATACAAAAGGGGCACTAGGACAACAAGTTGGAAGCTCGGTAACTCAACTCTGGTCAATTTGCGATGAGATCAGGTGTCTGAGAGACAAGAAAACGCCGAGTGCTTTGGAAAAAAAAACGCATTGGGAAAAATGAAAGTTTGCGCATAAGGGAGGATAATTTAAATTCGTTTCATTCCTTGCGAAATAAGCGGAGTCTTGCAATATATTCGAAAAATAAGAGAAGAATTTATAATCCCGTTTGCACTATTTTTTCGCAATGATTCGTAATACGCATATATACAGCAACAAAGTTATTTCTCCCAGAGATTCATTGCTTCATTCATAAACGTTCCAGAAATTTCTAACTTCTTATATAATGCCTGTAATCTTTTGTTTCTGATCTGCAGTCGTGTCGGGCATTATTCAGACTCCGAAAAATCTATTGCCCACATCCAAAGAATTTTTGCGTAACATTTTGCTGAGCGTCAAATTTTCCAGGCTTAATTTCCAGAGCATGAAATGGTAAAAATCAGACAAATTATGCGTGAGACTTTCTTTTAAGAAAAGTATCGTGAAACAAATATAAACCTGGACTTTGAAATTGAATGGAATAGGTAACTAAATGTTAGCCTTCACAGAAGCACAACCCGCGAGAATTCCACATGTAACAATTCATTGTATCATTTCCCAAACTATGGAGTCAACTTAGAAAAATTGGCAGACGTTGAAAGTAAAATAAAACCCTAATCATAGACTGGAAAGGATTAAAACTCAATACTACTTATTTTCTCGTCTAGCAGAGTTTGAGTAAAAAAAAAACTTTTACCTTAAAACCAGCGAATGTATCGAGACACTGGAAATAACTTACAGAATAATCCCGACGGGAGAATATTCAGTAAATTAGATTTAAGATTAAAAAACCCTCGCGACATCTGTTGAAAACCGAATAAAGCTGCTGCTGTTCCTTGATATTGCATGAAATGAAATGGCACCTATAGCAACAATCCCCTCCTTCAATCGCGAAGATTTAATCAACCCAAAACACCACCTTCTTTACAATCAAACACCACGTTTCTAGGTGATCTAAGCCCTTGAGAAGCATGCTATAAAATCTAAGAAAATGCCCTAGAATTACTCTAGGAAACTGCCTCACTGAACAATATGATTAAGGATCATAAAAGTGCCACAAGGTGTGAATCATTATACCAAGCCGAAAGAACCTCTGCCTCGAATATTGCGATTGAAACGTATCCTAAATCCAATTTTAGATAGACTATACTGCTTTAATTCAGTGTAACTACTGATCTATAGGGGCTTTTTTATGTTGCGAAATATTGCTTCGTCGAATGGTTCGTGAAAAATAACTCCTATAAGCTTGTTTCAGGTTGAAAAAAAATGGTATCTGTGGATTATTTTATATTGCATTCGCTGGACTAGAATATGATTTACTGTAATTCTCATTATTTAAGCAATTTCCAAAATATTGTGACATAAAATACTGTCCTTCAATTTTATCAGTACATTGTCAAATCGGGATTTTCAGATTTTCGCGGGCACCTCATAGAAAACGTATAAGCACTGAGCAGCCGTTTCAAAAAAAATATTTTAAAACTCATTTTTGTACTCTCCGAAAGTCCGAAATAATTACAAACGATGCCAAATTTTTTGTCCCCCTGCATGGTTAAAAGTTTATCAAGTCCGCTACTGCAAATTTTGGAATCTTTATAAATTTTGAATTAAAATTGAGAACTAAAAATGTACGGTGTATATTGTATATATTTTCAAACCAATCGCGATTTCGACCACCACTGGAAAACATTTTTATGCAACTTTTTAGACGCCTCATTGTCAAAAAACGCTGAATAATCACCGAAGTATTAACACAAGTTTGAGTCTAACACGGATTAATGTTGCAGAAAAATATTCTTGTTTCCATCATTAATGAAAAAAAGGCATGCGAATACAAGAAAAAAAAACAGGACAAAGAAGACAGGACGTGGAAGAAGAAAAGAAGACAGGACGTGATTCAGAACACTGCTGCAGATTATTCAGCATAATAACCTGATCGCTTACACACGTCAGCAGCTGAGAGGAGATAAAAAAAAATCTCGATCATCCCGTTTTGGAATGAAAGCCGTTTATTATCGAGTCTTCATTTATTATTCGGAAAAAATGAAATGAAAGTTCCGCATGTACCGTAATTTCGAGAATGAAAGTTATGCATGCAAATGATCCATAATTTCGATGTGACGAGCTACCTAATAAATGCTGACCCGCACGAGACGTCTGATAATNGCAGCATAACGATTCGGAAAAGAGAAATCCGTGATGTTACTGGCTTCTTTTCCGGTGCCGTAAAAATTGATGAATGAAAAAAAACATATTATTAATTATTTTTGGGTCATTCCTGCGCAGAATCTGGCCGGAAGTGACAATGCAGTGTCTCGTGGTTTTGCACTCGGTACATTTGCACAGCACATTCATGCTCATATATGCTTGCTTTAGCAGGCTAAAATTTTGGAGGATGTTCAGTTCCTTCATATTTTTTTTCGTTTCTTATTTGTATAGAAGACTGTTTCGGCAGATTTTTGAAATACTGTAAATAAAAATGACCAAGAACATTTCGAGTCACTGTTTTCCTCTATAGTTTTAGATATTCACGATGCTGTCCGATTTTTCCTTGTTCCGCTTTTGTTCAAATGTGAAGGGATCATTTGCAATGGATCTAAACTTATAGCAACAGAAAAATATTAACGTTGACTATCGTTATACAACGCGACTTTCATGATTAATTTTTTTTATAAGCAATCAATTTAGTCGTCTTCATCCTCGAACGAAAATTCCAGTTAAGGTGAAATTACATGAACGCTTGAATCTTTTCGAGAAATTTCAAGTTTTTATATGCATGAATTTCAACCTATCAACTGGACTTTTCGTACATGGTTCTGTCCATTTTTTAAATATATTCTTATTTTTTAAACTACCTGTATATTTAATCTTTTTATTTATCGCATGACAATTCAAGTCGGAATAAATGAATACATGGCGCACATTTATATTCTTAATCAATTATGTGGGTTTAAAATTTTCTCAATTCTTGATATTATTCAGAAGAAGACGTCAAATGGTCCTCACATCTGTTCCTAAAGAGGCATAATTACATTTTAGAATTCTCAAGACGATAACTGAATATTGCATTCGTGCATAAGCTATTCAACACTTGTGTTGCATTGAAAAAAAAAACAAGAACATGCATTTTGGGTGGCACACTTGATCCTCCGCAGTGTTTATCCTTCATCCATGAAAAGAAGAGAAGAATTCTTCAGCAATACTACGATGACGCCGAGTGAGAAATTTCTTGAATATTTGCCCTGCTATGTTACCGATCTTGAATAGTTTCCTTTTGCGGTATTTACCTATTTTTTATTTTTTGGGGGGGGGATGGGAAAAAGCGTGACGAAAACATCAGTTGTGAGTAGGATCACGTGAGGGCAAATCCATCCGGAAAACGCCCTCGTTTGTCTAATCCAGTCAACAATGCCTCCCATAAGCCATATCTTGTTTTTTTTTTCGAAAATTCTGATGATCTTCTCGGAAAAAGAATCTCAGTTTTCCTTTCGGCAACAGGTGATCTGAGGCTGCAGATATTTTCAATAATATCTGCAGTGTGAAATTCCCAGGCCAAACCAGACTAATTAAATGTCTGCTTAAAAGACTTTCTAATTTGAAATTGCTCAACAGTAGTCAAAGAAATTCATTGTGACATTGTCCTTCATCTGGCAGAATTTATGCGAAGCAGATTTTTTGAAATATTCCAGATTACAGCTGCACGAAGAACAAAATGAAAGCTTTTCCTTCAAAATAAAACAAGAGTTGCATAAATTGAAAAAAAAAATTCAGTAGACTTCGAAAATCGTTTTCGAAACATAAATAAATAAATCGTGCTGCCATCACTCTGATATCTATAGCAAAGCTGAAATCCCTATTATTGATTAAATCCCTTGAGTTTTCAAGATTTCACATCTTTTTGGAAAATTTTCAGCAAAATCGAAAACGAAAAAATTAAATTTCGTCGAGAACTTTCTCAAAATTTACATTCCTTAAATCGGAAAAAAGTCCTTTTGTCGCTTTTTTTCTTTGCATTGGTCTGAATCCTTAATTCAAGAACAATGTATTATAAGCCTTTTTATATAGCTCGAAAACTTTTTCCTAGAATATGGATTTCTTGAAGCATTCACGAACCAACACGAAGTGAGATCAGGCTTTTGCTACATTTTTGAACTTCGAATCGACATAAGGTAATTTCTCATTCACTAGAAAGCAGTCAAAAATTTTAAAAATATTTTGGAATCGAAGTACGGTACTCACAATTTGTATTCCCCTACGTTTTCAAGAAAGTTTGACTCGCTAGATTTAAACTTCGTAAAGACTGAAAATAAAAATCCATGCGATGAACAATAGAGCGATCCTCTCGTATATACTATTATTATTCCCTCTCAAGCTTCGGCCTTAATTTTTTAATGGCGTGCGTAGTTGAAAACTCCGTGTCTCGGTCTGACCCTTGAATATATCATGTTTTAAAAAATAAAGGTCCAATCTTAAATATTCTTTAGACTACACTTCTTTTTTCTTTCCTTATTCCTTTCCATCTCACTCCATTTTAACAAAACGTCCATCGCTGTATTCACTGCATTAGCCTCACAGATTAAAGCCCAGGACGAAAACCTCAGATATGTCACGATCACTGACGATGTTCTTCGTCGGCAAGTGTGCGAGGTGCTATACGAAAGGAACTGATACAATACACAGAGAATAAATTTCAACACGGTGTTGAGAGGGTAAATTGTTCTTAAAAGGTTCTTTATGCGGGTTAGCGTGACTCGGGTTTTTCAGAAAGTTCACAATTTTGTTAACCCTTGGGCGGCAAAGTCCGAATATTTTCGCGAAATTTCGTTGCACCTCAGAGAGGTCAAGAAAAAAACGAAAACAGGTGGTGAAGGGCAAAGTCGGGAAATATCCCGACGTTTTTTTCCCTGGGGACAGAAAAATTTTTCCAGAAAATTTAAATAATGCTCAGGGACCCTACCGGCTTTTCTCGGATTAATCCCGACTTTGCCTCAGCCCACCTGGAAGGGTTTTCCTGACTTTCTAAAAACTTAAAATGAGGGAGCATACAAAAATAATCCAATTTTGTCCTGCTATGGGAAAGAACCCTCTGCCGTTGGAGGGTTAAAATATGTGTATACTTCATGTATATACACAGTTGGACCTCTTTTTCAAATTTGAAGAAAATCGTTCTTTTTTTTGGGGGGGGGGGGGGTCTTGGGNGGGGGGGGGGGGGGGGGGGGGGGGGGGGGGGGGGGGGGGGGGGGGGTCTTGGGTGACAAACCAGTCTATATTTGGAATTCTTTCAATTTTTTGAAGGACCTTGTTGCAAAATTTCAACTGCAATATTAAATTAGTCACGGTAACGTCAGAGAACCCAAATTCTCAGTAAAAATCCTCTTCCATTCCATATCTGTGAGAATCTTGGAAGACCTTGGTTCTCACATTTCTTTCTGAATGTCAAAGGCTGTATTTTATTGCTAAATCCTGTTGCTGTTTTTTGTCCTTGAAGGACAGTTTTCCTGTTTTCCCAAATTGGCAAAATCCACATTCCAACTCAAACATTCATGTGCATTGTTTTTTGGCAATCTGCACAAAATTATTGCTTTTTGGACTCACGCATTCAAAATCAAATTACACCAACCTTAAAATAGGGTGCTTTTTCACCCCGGTTGCAGCCCGACCAAATTCTCCTGTTTCATTTCAAATTTCTAAACTCAAAACTTAATAACCTTTATTTGTTGAGAAATTCTTCTTGGCAGACCTCATTGACCAATGATTCAACTAGCTGGTTTTGAAATGTTGGATGAGTTCATATGAAGTAGAATCTTGTTACAAATAATTTCTGCTTCCAAAAAATTTATTTGTTCTGCCCCAACGTCAGAAGCATTTTTTTTTTGAAATTATGTACAGCAAAATCACTCATTGGCAGGAGTATATTTTTCAGGTTCCAACTGCTTTTCTGTAACAAAATTATAATGTTCCACAAATTTTAACGGGGGTGCACATTTTGATGCACCGCACAAATTGGGCTTTTGCTTGGAAATCTAGAATGCCAGTACAGTTCTAGGATGTACTCTTGAATTTTTAATCAAACATGAAAGAAAGGCAGATATTCAGAAATTCATGGAACTTCGCAGAAAAACTTTTTTGATCGGAGTTCAGATGAAAACGCTCCATGTCCGCGCTTTGCTATCATCGGAACGTGTTCGAAACAATGACGGAAGAATGTGCAAGAAAAGCCAAGATACATCAAAAGAAGTTATCTGAAAAAGCCAGCAAAAAAAAAAGAATTTAGTAAACCCCGTTGTTCTTTTGTATAAAGTCGATTTTTTACAGTGTTCCGGAATCTGCACTCGAAAAAACCAGCACATTGAGTTTGTCACACTACGTTGGCAAATTTATTTTAAAAGAAAGCGAGTATTATACAAATGCATGATCGTTGCCGTGAAATGAAATGTGGCATCGTTCAAGAATGAATTCATGTCCCCATTGTTTCTTGCGAATTGTCTTCCTTCGGGGGCGTGAGCAAACATTTGTCAACCTTTTCTTCAAACCCACCGGGATCTTCATTTTTTTTTACTTATTCAAAAGAGAAACAGCAGAGTTCTCTTACACGACACATTCTTCGCCTTTTGAAGGGAAAATTATAAGCTTTCGAGCCTTGGAAGACCGGGAAATCCGTTCAGTATCATTGTTAATTCCTTTATTCGAATTCTTCGCATTCCAAAAATATAAATTTTCGGCATCGAATAGTAAAGTACAGTACTTGAAAAATCCAGGAATGTAGAAAATAGATTTAGCGGAAGCAAAATATATTTGCGGGTCAAGCATTTCTGTGAGATGACGTACTTCATCGTGTCATATTGATATTTATTAATTTATTTAATTTTAAAGCGTATTTTGCTGTAAAAAAAAATTCCAGCAGTCCTGCAGAAGTGTAAAAACAATCTGGACAGGGAAAAAAAACAAGAATACAGCCTCTAGGAAGGTTTTCGACTTCAAAAATCTTGAATTAGCAGGCTCCAATGTTTGTATGCATTGTATAGGTATTGGACTGCAACAAAATGCATCTGTTTAATGAAATTCCATGCATGCATGGATCCTCCTNAGCATACAGATTAAGTTGGCGCAATTTCCTCTTTTTTCATGAGAGGAATTTTTTTGAAAATATTTCAGAAAAAATAGACTCATATAGAGCATTTTGACCCAGGAAATCATAAAAGTTTTCCTGCGCTTGAGATACTTTATTTGGTCGTGGGTGATTTTGTCTCGCGGAATTTTCTCCCACCAGAGATGATTTTTTTGGCGAGGCACTCTTTTTGGTTCGTTCTTTTGCATTGAGTAACGCCGTCTTTTAAGAGATTTTTATCTGCCCTCCAGTTTCCATCGAACTTCCAAAAGCTTTTTCCCAATTGATGATGCATCGAAAATTATGCAAAAAATTCTGAAGTCCAGAAAACTCTACGGAAGAATTGACATATGCTAACATTTGGCAAATTTCAAACTTTTTATGCTTCAGTTTTGATGGTCATACAATTATAGCTGTTGGTAATAAAATTATTCATCACTGGATGCACCATTGAATGAACTTTTATAGAAGTGTATTGAAGAAGGAAAATTCAAACAACTGAATACAGTATAGTCATTTTCTGCACAATGGACCTCCAGCACAATATAATTTTGCACAACGGACCACCTCTGGAAGCAGTTTTCCCTCCTGCGCAATGGACTAAATCCACAGAACAGATTTCCGTTGGTTTAAAATTATTGGTAAAAAGTGAAAATTTTGATTTTTTTTAAATAATGAATTTGCATAACAAACTTTTCAAACAACAGACTAGTCTGTTGCATGAAGTGAGTCTGTTGTGCAGTGGTTGACTGTATTCAGTACAAAAAATGTACACTATTTGTTTATGAAGTGTTGGCCAACTGTACTGAAATATTGGACAGATGTCAGCAGTTGATCATAATTGTATTCAATTTTTATTTTTAAAACGGAAAAGTGCCATCTGTTTTATGGATTGCTCAGTTAAATTTTTAAGTACATTTTCTTTATGATCCGCTCTGCGTTACTATTGTCAGAATGAGAAAAGCTGACAAGTTCATTGAAGGTAAATTGATTTATATTTTTTTTTTTCTGTAGGCGGCTTATTGAAGTCTAATTTCAGTTTATTTTTCAACAAAAACAACAAAATTCGGACTGCCGTATTTTTGGCAAAAAGAAATCTCTTTTTGAAAACCATCTAATCAGGATTAAAAGTCAGAGCATGGCTAAAATCACTGATGGCCACCGAGTGCCCGAAATAAAATTGAACATTGTAGTTGAATAATATTGTTATCTGTGCTACTTTTGTTATTTGCTGCACGTCTATATATATACGTAAAAAAAGAAACTAAATTTTTCTTCGGAGACGACGTCAGAGATTCCTTTGTGGAAAAACCATCGCTGGTCATTTTCCACGTTATCGATCACACGTCGTATATTCATTTCCAAAATGATGTTGATTCGCGTTGACACGAGCTTTTGAACAAAACGCGCGGCTGTCGTCAAACAGAAGCCCTGTAGTCAGACACACGAGACGAATTCTCTCACGGAAACCTTCCGTGTTCAATAAAAACATGAATGTTTCATTTTAAGAAGCAAGTTCACGCATTAGTTTTCCCACACACCGAAAAATCGTGGAGTAATCATCCGACTATAACGCGGAAAAATAAACCCGGTGGCTCTCAAATATTTTCTCCTTCCAGTGATGAATAACGGCTTTTTGATGGATAACGGCTCATTACATGCTTTCACTCATCACGCTTTAGAACTGTATAAAGCTGGACTCTTTCTACAACGAAATTCGGGGATCAGAAAAGAAATTTTTTCGAGCAAACTTTGCTGTGAACAACCTTTATGGCATATAATGATGGTCAGAAATCCCCGAATGAGATTTTTAAAAATTCGTTGTACGGAGATAATCGTTGAAGACAAAATCGTAGCAGAGAGATAGGCTACTTATTGTATATTTTTCGAACACGCTAACTTATTCATTGCACTTCAGTGAAGCGCAGAAACTTCCAAGTGCAGCATTTTTGCGAAGAATCTGAGATCGAGACCAAAAAGTTGATAACATATTTCAATGAACTAAAATATTATAGAAAACTGTGAAATACTTGGTAAAAAAAAATGAGAAAATGAATGAAAAGTCGATTTTCTTCGAGCTGCAAAGGTATTGCATTTTACAAGGCGATCTCGAAACCGAAAATACTGATTTTTAAATACATAAGAAGCCTATAGAATACTGTATCTAAGTATGCACAGTAATAGACCCTAAATACCGTTTTAATTATTTTGAGACAGCTGAACAAACATGTTAACAGCTCTAAAAATTGGTTATAAATACTCTCCAAGATATCCGCCTTAGTTTGCCCAAGGAGGTTTTATTACTTCGAATTATTTTCCTAGAAGTGAAATTATTTATAACAATAGGTGGACGATAATAAAACATCCCTAATCAAACTTTCCAGTTAATCTCTGGCCGATTCCATTAATTTCATTGGAATTCAAACCTCCCAGACTCTTAAAATTGTGGGTCAAACCTCCATTTGTCAAATGTATAAGGTTTTTTCGTTATTAAATTGGGGCTGTATTTTAAGCCACATTTTGCTTCAAACATGCAAATTCAAATCATTTTCTTCAGTTTCTTCACAAGAGGTTCAGACATCTTCATGCACGTAGAATATCCGCTGATAATGAATAGTTCTTGTAATTTTGCCCGAAAATAATTTCCATTGATGCATTTTCCAATGATTACAAACTTCTCAACTCAGAGACTCTCTGCCAATTTTTTAATTTCCTTCAAATCCCCTATCAGAAAGCACATACTTTTGTGAATACGTCTGAGGAGAATCCTAGCTACAACCTAACTGGGCATCAATTTCAGCATTTATTTATTTGAATAATTTAATGCCTAAACTCGCATTCCAGAGAGCTAGAAATTTTTTTCAATTTCCATTGATGGTGTTCCAGCCATCAAAGCAAAGTCTGCGAATCGTCAAAAATATAGGATATTTCTGTAAACAATAATAATTCAGCCATCTGTTCGAGCTAATGCAGGTTTATTTCGTTGATTAAAAAACTCGAATTTTCTATTTAAAGTAATGATTTCGTATCAATGCTCCCCGCGCACTCTGGAGTGGGTGGGTTAGGTCAAGTTGGGTTACTTCAGCATCGGCAAAATTATTCTCGGGTTAGATTCGCTGACCTTTTCACGTTACTGTGCGTGTCATCGATTTGAGAAAGGAATCATGGGAACTAATGCCATTTTTACGGCTGATGGTCATGTTATAATTTTACACGGATTCCTTAAGGCAGCGTCCACCGAATAAAGGCCTTTACTAAGTCGCTAGTGGAGCCGTGTTAAAAGTAGACGAGATGCTCTGGAAAGTTGTGGCGGGGCCCAATCAGAACCTCAACTACAAGCTTTGCCCAGTTATTTTTGATGCCGTTTTAGTAGACGACCAACCGTGACCCACCTATACTCAGACCATAAGTGAAGTCCTAGTGCATTTACTACAGAGTAAGATAATTAGGCCCTCGGGCTTCAAAATTTTGAACAATCATCTGCGAATTTTAAGCTGCACTCATGAATTTTCTTCGGAATTTATCGATTCAACTGATGCAAAATCTCCCTATTTTCATAAATACTTCCGAAATCACGAAGATCTTAAATCTGTCTGTTTTAAGATGAAAACGTCTCGCGAGGATTTCTTCAAGTTAATTTCAAATTGAATCATTCGAAAAGACTGCTTCGAATTCGAAAAGACTGCTTTACTTGGAATAATAATATGAACTCAATCCAGCAGCCTTGAATCTAAGATAAAAGTCCATAAGTTGGAAGATGAATCTTTTTATTTTTTGTAGAGCGGATTCTCGTGGAAAATTGAAAATTTAATTATTTGAATATTGCGTGAATGTGATTTTCAGGTTACAATATTGGGTGGTATACGGAATGCTGGTGAACTCCCTTTATAATGATCTTGCTGTCTATACAACAAATTTCTCGGTACAACTAATTTTTTTTTCGTCCCTTAAATTATGTCGCAGTGAAAGTCCACCTGCAATTAGAACAAAAATAATGTAGTGTAGTATTTAGCGTAGCACTGTGCAAAAATTATATATTTTCTTGTGTGTTTTTGAAACGTTTGAAACTCTATTTAATCTTTCTCGGGTTAGATTAAAATATTAGAATATTACGAATCATATTTTGAACCTCAGAACCTTGGCAAACGAACACTAATCCAGCCGATAACAAAAACGTTGACCACCCAAGATGTCCCTGTGTAGAAAGCATTGAAAACGGTCCGGCGGAAGAACAAAATTCAGCTAATAACAATAACCCATTCCCTGGAGCAGATTTTTTTCATTATTGGCCAAGTCCGTAGTGTGCAATATATATGAATTCATTTCAATGTCCTAATAATTTTATTCTATCAAGTATAACTGTATTCTACTGCACTTGTTGCATAAGGCATTCATCAAATGCGATGAACCCCTGCGCATTTTCAGATAATTCCTATAGTCCTCAGCGAGGGTTCCTACTCAATACACAAACGGGTTTGCCTAAAGCCCCTCTATTACGGAGATATTAGAAGAGTTCGTTTCCAAAACCGGCGGAAAAGAGATATTGTGTCGTCTCAAATATTACTGTGCCAGTCGGGCCTACTTTAGTGGCACCTCTTTCTTTTCCAAGTCCCTGGATCGGATCTGATCGTATCAGATCGATCCTGCGATATATAGCGAGTAAAGCACGAACAGCCTATCGAAAGTGTATATAGCCGATCAGAGTGAGCGACTTTTTGGCTCGGCCACTCAGCGCCGCCGCGTGAGCCGCCGCCGTGAAAAGGCGGCATTCGAGACGATCCATATTCCAGATGACCTACTGCGGGGCTCAAGAATGCGAAGGACTCTCATTCACAGCTGTGATGGAGTGCAGTGTATAGTGCAGTGCAGTGCAGTTCAGTGCATTGCATTGCATTGCAGTGCGGGACAGCAGTGGGACTATGAGGGGAGTTGAATATTTAAAAAAATAAAATAAAAAAGGGAGGAGATGCTTAGAGAAAAGACGAGAGCAGCAAGGCTTCTATTATTTGTGATGACGGTGTAGGTTGAGATGACCTGCGTCTGGAGGCAAAACGTCTCGCCTTTCCTCAAAACATTGAAAAAGAAAAAGACTTCACAAACACATGGCTGCTGTTGGGAAATTGCCAAAATGTTTTTTATTGACCATTCAACAGCAGAGAGGTTTTTTCCAAGGCTGTGCTGATTTTCTTTTTGCAAGCTAGCAGTAAAACCAAACTGGTTTTATTCCCGAATCACCGTATACGGTCCTTTATTAACCTATTCGGTCCCTTATTATCGGTTCAACTAGTTTAAAGACTTCCAAATTTTTTGGGGGTCGATCAAAAAAAAAATTGGCTCTCCCAACCCTTTTATGCACAGATGGAAAAAATATATGGATACTGTCTGACTCAAGAAAATTTGCCAGTGCAATATTTTTATGTCTATTGAGCAATTCCTGCAAAATTATTTTAGCACTCTATTTGCTGCCAAAAGGTTAATTACCATTTTACAGAGACACCAGGAAACGCAGGTTTTAAGTACCATGTCCTTCATATCTTGGAATGCCAAATCCTGGGAATTTTCGTAGAGAGGTTTAAGGAATATATGTGCATAAAAGATGCCGCAGGCATCTGATAACTGATGAAATATTTTATTAAGCTGCCAAATAAATTGTACAGCAGCAAATTCTTCCAAATATTTTTGCCAATCTTTCACAATTCAAAGAAATCCCATTGTAGTACAAGTCACATATGACAGATCATTGAATTAATACCCGCACCATCAAGGAAAAATGTAAATAAAACAAAAAGGAATAAAAATGAAAAAAGCATGGCTCCTGGAAAACATAAATTGCTAATCATTTTTGCTTGAAAATCATTGCCACCAGCTGACTTTAAAGCTCAATGAAAATTTCAATCTTCTCAAATTTCGATTGGCCCCTTGTATTCCTATTGAGAAATAAAGTCAAATAAAAATTTTGAATATATTTTGAACATACAACATGAAGTATTTTTGCTCACTTTTTTTCTACATTTTATCTATAGATAACGCCTTGATTAAATTTTGCTGTTAACAAAGTGGCGAGAAAAGGTGTGGGGTTCCTTGAAAGATTTCATTTCAATGGCTTTTATTGTTGCTCAAAACCCACCTTCATTTCCAGATTTATCCATCATTCCATACATTCTGAAATAATAACGAAATGTTGGCAATGTGAGCATAATATTTTCCACAAAAAATTTGATGCGAAATGCGTTGATTGCATCGATAAAGTAGACTCGCGAGGTTCAGGCTTCTTGTTATTATGGGGTTTCCTTTTTTTTAATTTTCACCCTCATCAGAGTAGCAAGTTTCGTCCTACACCGGCAGCTAAGCCATTGAGAATGGGACGACACGAGGGATTGCTCAAGTTAAAATTCCTTGCATCATTTCGGACGCGCTTTTGTGCTCGGGAAACGGAGGGATTCATTAACCGATTCAAAGGCCGAACAGAATATTAACTCGAGGGCCCAACCGCACCGAACCCAGCAAGCCCGGGTTCGGCGATTTTTAACCGACTCTCTTTCTACCCCACACTTTCTCATCTGGGGCTCATTCGAAAATACTTGATTACCTGGACTTTGACCATAATTAGGGCGATGCATCACCCGAAATTCCCCTGCCTCCAATTAACGTATCCGAGTAATTTCGAAGGATCCGAGTGATTTTATACACATGCACGTCTGATTTTTTTTCTCGGCTAT
>CAJPEX010001325.1:0-28865 GCA_905338405.1 Notodromas monacha | reverse complement strand
GACCAGAATCCGATTGACTCGCTGGTGGATAGTTGGTTGTGGCCCAGCAATATTATAGCCTGCACCTCTGGGACAATAGCCCCCCACTGAACCCGCGTAATATAAGCACTCTTGTGGGGGAAGCAGTGAAGATGAGGGGCGAGGAATTGAAACCAATAACGACCGGCAAAGTGAAAAGGAGCAGAGCCGAGAGGCGCCCAACCGGGTTCCGCGGTGGCAGACCCGATTCATCCTCTCGGGGTTCTGAGCTGTGAGGCTGCCTCCGGGTCGCGCGCATTTGTCAACCACATGCATCCTCCCCTGGTGGGGGCACCCATTCATTTCAACCCCGGGTACCGAAAAACCTACCGGGGATATATTTTTTTTCATCTTCTGAAGTTGTGATTATGATGATGATGATGGCGCACTGTGCTCAAGAGTGGGTGTCCATTCTGTGAACTCTGTGTCAGAGGAGGATGAAATTGGGGAGATGAGTTGGTGATTTTGGTTTGTACCTTACAGGTGGACTCTCTTTCAACAATGATCTTGTCTACAAACATTTTCTCTGCTTAACCCTTGGACAGCGGCAGTCTCTTTTCCGTCCCAGGGCAAAGTTGGACTTTTTCCCGATGGGCCTACATTATATTTTTGCACAAGGTTATGCAACCCCTGCCAGGTGGGGGAGGGCAAAGTTGGATTTTATCCAGGGATAAAGAAATTCAGGAAAGTCCTGAGTTGGACTTTTTCTGTATTGACCTCTAGCCTGGGCTCCTGGCTTTCAAGCTTAAATTTAATCTTTGAATGGGGAAACAACACAAGGCCAGGGGAAAAAAGGGAGCCTTGAAGTTTTCATTTTTTCATTATCAGGTGACATTTTTCTGTGGAAAATTGAAGAAATTCCAGGATTTTTCCCAACTTTTCCCTGCACACACTGTTGGGGGTTTTTAAATTCTGCTCTTGAGTGCAACCAAAATCTGCAAAAAAAGTCTGACTTTGCCGCAGAAGGGTTTACGAATGTTTATGCAGTCCCCAAGAGTTCTTTCCCCATGTTCCACGTGTTTTCTACAATAAGATTCTCTCTACAACCAACTTTTTCTTGTCCCTTGAATTGTGTTGCAGAAAGAGAGAGAGTGAGAGAGAGAGAAAGTCAAGATTTGTACTGATGGACATACTGGTCAGCAATTAAAAAATGCAGATGGCTCTACAATTATGATTGTGCCTACAACAATTTTCTCGGGATAATGATTTGTTGCTCCCATATGGTTGTCTCTTCATGTTATATGATGGGGATCTCTACAACCAAATTCTCTCAACACAATTTTTATTTGTTTCTGGTCCCTTATCTTTTGTTGTAGAGAGTCTACCTGTTTACATATGTGTGTCTTGCTAGCAAGTCATCTTGTCCCAGTGAAACCTCTCTATAGGACTCTATACATAGACAACATTTAAAGGGAGCTCTAGGAAAATTGTAGTTGGCAAGTTTATGGGTGAGGGAATTTGACTTCATTTTGCTCAGAGGTGAATCAATCAAAAAATGTTCTCGCCAAATTTCTAGAAGTGTTCTTTTTCACAGATGTCCCACTTGCAGCTGATAATCCTTGGTGGAAAGCAAAAATAATAATTTTCACCTAGTTTTTATTTTCTGGAATTAAAAAAAAAAGATAGTCCCACTTGATCACCAAAAAAACGTTAATATTTTTACTCAGGGATGAGATTCAAACTAATAAGTTTCAAGTAGAAGGGCCTTAAATCATATTGGATTTAGGGTCCTTTTGCGTTGGAATTATTATTTGGAACTTTGAATTGGCAAGATCCAACTGTATTTCCCTCTTGGATGATGGGGCTGGTATTTTTGCTTGAAATATCGGATTTTTAAAATGCAAGAATGACTTTTAATACGAGTGTATTAAGCAGAGGTCCATTTTGTCAATTCAGTCCTGATGGAACTAGAAAAAACAATACGATAGTAATGAATGTGGGCTCTTTACAGATGACCTCTCTGAAACAAATTTAAGGGACCACAAACATTAATGTAGAGAGAATTCCAAAGTAGAGTTCTCCTATATATAACTTAGGAAAGAACACTATGGAGCCCCAAAGTAACGATTTTGCATCATGTAGAATATTTTTTTTTTCATCTGCTTTCAAATAATGAAACTATTGCACAGTATACAAGGAATGTCATATAACTTTTTATAGTCACCCTATGCTTCCGAGGCGTTGAACTCAGATAACTATAGATTACTGAACTTCATCCTCAGTGAAAATATGTGATCTAATCTGAGATCCTCTATGCAAGCAAAATACTGATCCATAACATTTCTGCAAACATTTTAGGTCAACGCATGCTTCGAAACATCATGCCAAATTGAATTTTAATTCGTACAAGAAACACTCGTAATAATGGAGACGCGCACATTTATTTTCATGCAGAAATATTTTTCTTTGAACTCTTTCAACACTTTTAAATTCTGCGTGACGCGCAATAGATTTTTTTTTTTCGGGAAATTCCTGTGCAGGCGGTGTTGCACAAATAATTTTCGCAAATAGTCGTCGTTTCGATTCATTTTTTACCTAGTGCTAAAGTATCGAGAAGTAGAGTAATCAAAGTTCATCACACGAGGTTCCCTCGCGTCCGACCAACGTTTTGTAGAGGTGCTCACAGCTGGAGCCGAGTTCCATTCATCCGCGAGCACTTTAAAAAATTTCTCGCTGCATTTAAAGTCCCGGACGTGATAAATCTCCGCCTTTCAAATGCTGAGCAATTCATTGGAGCCTCAACAAATAACCGACCTGTTCTCTCCTCTGAAAAGAGCTTTTCCTATTATTTGTCTCGTTAACCACGCAATCATCAACTGTGGAATGCGGTGATTCTGTATTATTCCATGAAAAATGTAGCGAAACTTTTTTTTCCCAATCATTCAAGCCATTAAAATGAACCTGTGTTGAATAAACTTTTGCAGAATTATTTCCACAGCGAATTTTTAATTAAGTGCTTGTATTTTACGGATGCTCGAATTTCGACGCAAATTTTCATTGAGTTTTTTCTTTCTTTTCTTCTCGAAAAGATCCTTGCTATTGTTGGAATAGATGGGATAATATTTAACGAAAAAATTTGTCGCCCACTGTAAATTTTAAATATTTATTTTTGTGCACCAGAAGTAGAATATGAGGAGATAAAAAATGTAACTTTGACGAGTTTTCCACGCAATGTTTCCAATTTTTCATCTAGCTGAAAAAATAATCGTTCTGCTTTGAAACATAGATAAAAATAATAATAAACTCGCTTGAATTTTCCCATGTACACAAGTATAAAAACATTCCCTCCATAATGTTAATGTGTCAAATTCAACGTCCGATTTTCGTAGCGTCTGGAATACAGAAGTTTGATTGATTATTTATAGATATTTTTATGATTGTTTGCTGTTTTTAAAGTATGATGGGGGAAAAGAAGCGAGAACAATTCAATGGCAATTAGATGAAAATAGCATTCGACCCTGAGTTCCGATGCGTTGTGGTTCCCAGTTTCACAGTAATTCTCAATTTTAAAACCCTAAAATTGTCTGGGTCATCCCGCATGGGCCTCGTCCCATATAACGTCATTATTTACAATGCGTCTCTTACTTAAGATTCCTTCTAAGAATTCGAAGTATTGTGGACAGCATTAATCGTTTATCTTCATTATCTGATTTAGACGGTAATTTATATGAATTTCAGTGTGTTTATTCCTTATTGCAAACAAACTTCGTAAAAGGGTGGAAAATAGAAAATACATTTTTTTTAAATGAAACGGGGATGGAGGGGGGCACCCACGGAGCGATAATTTCTCAACGCCGCGTTGCTATGTCCTGGGTTTATTTTTATTTTTAAAATTTTATTTTTATTTTTTTTTCTCCCCGGGGGAGCGGAAATTGAGTTCCGCAGGAACTGAAAGCAGCGAGATGGATCTTCGGCGGCTGCGCGCGGCGGTGCTACAGAATATAACAAACGGCCGCCTCTGCGCGTGGATGCCGCCCCTTTCCCTCTCTTATTCGGGCGAAACCGAGTCAATCTCCAGAGTTCTTCATCACTTTTTTTTGTTGTTGGTTGCCATCATAAATCACTGGTGTGCAAAGCGATGCCATATGATATGAATGAAGAGTGTTGGTAAGTGTAAATGCTGACACCACTCGTGGAAATAATGCAGCCGAATTACGCGCAGAAAAGGCGCGCGAATTTTCTGGATGGGCGCCTTTATATTTCTCGTGTCTGGATTTGCGAATTCTGGAACGGATACTGGAGTTTATGGAACATGTGCTTACAAGTTCAGGATCATGTCAACTCATTTAAGAAGCTCTTGCAGGCCAAGAAAATATCTCTAATTACAATTTCCTGTAATTCATCTTTCTTTCCCAAATCAAAAATGCTTGTTTCCCTCACTCATTTTTTTTCCTTTGTTGCTCTCTTGAAATTCAACTTCAAGATGTTTTGACTCTATAATCAAATACATGCGGACTTTCTCTACAATGATCTTGTCTACAAAAATTTTCTCTGTTCTGTATAACATTTTTTGGGTTCCAATCAGGGTTTTTGTCTGATGTTACAGGATTTCTCCACAAAATTACCAGGTTTTGATGTAAAGAGTTTGTATAATCAATTTAGGTTGTTCCACGATATTCATAATCTTTTTTATAGACAAAACCCAGAATTAGTCATCACTGCAGTGATGATTGCGGCTCGTCCACCGTTGACAGAAGTTTATATCCTTCTTCAGCTCTTCATCCTCACACTACTTTACAAATAAAATGGCGCTCGCCATTTTTCCCATATCATGCGCCGTTTCGTGTGTGACGCGACGTTTCGGAGACCCGCTCAATAACACTGCTGTCCGCGGGCACCACATTCTTTCGCTCCGCATTCTTCGTCGGGCCACGCAGCATATACTTGCGGGGGAAGACACGTATATATATATACATGTAGCAGTAAAGGAATAACAAAGCTGAGCGACAAACGTCCATCGTCTCGGACGCATAATGAATCAGCTGCCAAAAGGCTTTTTGGCCAACGCCTTTTCGGCTCTGCGTCGGGGCCAGTCGTCTTCTCTATAACCGCGTCGTCGTCTCTGCGGTGTGTATTCAAGCATCACCGCACGATATATATATACGCACACATGCTCACGCGGAGATAAAATGAATTTTTAAAAATAAAATGGAATGAAAGACATTTAGGCGGCCTCGTATGGTGTAGTGTGTTGCCCATAGCATCGAGCAGCAAACCGCGGGTCGACCCGTTTGCGGGCCCACAAATCACGGGTGAACGGGGCGCATCAATCCCCACCGGCGGCTGTCGTAAATTAGCCGCGTTTTAATTACGCCTTTTCGCGCGCGCACAAAAAACCCCCGGCCCTGCCCCGCGCGCCAAACATAATACCGTATGCGTGTGCGTGTGTGTATTTGTATATATACACACACACAAACAGAGAGGAGCACAGGCGGCCCTTTCCCAGCGGGGTGTCGTGGTGGTCTAATAACTCCGTGATGCGTCCCATCCATCCATCGGATGTGTGGTTTCCTTGATGGCGCGGTCGCAGGATGAGAAAAAGGCTACATCAGTAGGACAGGGGCGGCCCATTATTGGGGGGGTATGGGGAGGGCGACTTATTGTCGTGGCGGCTGTATATCTGGCTAGCTGTTTCTTCCGAAAAACCTACAAGATTCCTTTTCCTTTCAGCTTTCCCCCGTTTTTAATCTGAAATTTACCCAGGAGATATGGTTCTGTGTCCTGCAAACGGTTCTTGAAAGGTATATATTTCTGGGTGGGTTGGATGAACAGTATCCAGATGATGGACTCTCTCTTTAGCTGTCTCTATACAACAGAATTCAGGGGACCAGAAAACAATTAATTGTAGAGAGAATTTACTTGTAGATAACCTCTGTATAT
Organism: Notodromas monacha; assembly: GCA_905338405.1. Taxonomy (NCBI): domain Eukaryota; kingdom Metazoa; phylum Arthropoda; class Ostracoda; order Podocopida; family Cyprididae; genus Notodromas; species Notodromas monacha. Next base: position 22,967 of record CAJPEX010001325.1, on the reverse strand, counting down.
AACTATAGGAGGGGTATACAGTATAATTAATGCATAGAGACCCCTGGATCTATAAAAACAATTTTTGCATGTAGAAAATTGTTGCAGACTGAGTATATTTACCTGCCTTGTTAACTTTGAGCATATACATCCTAACTATTAAGTAAAAGAAAGCACCATATTAATTTTTGTTATAGAAAAGTTTGAGTTAGAAATTTGAATACCTTATCCCTCTGTGATGCATCAAACACACACACACAAACGTTTTCTGTTCAGCTAAATATCATGATGTTTCAAAATCTGCTGCAATAACAAATGAATGAATAAATTTTGGTTGGAATTAAATAGCTGTATGCAATAAAGTCACCAGCAGTTGGCCAGGGACATCCCCAGTAAAGACATTTTTCATTCATTTTTAAAATTTGTTTTATGGTTGAAATATTTTGCACTCAGCAAAATCTACAGCTAATCTGGCACTTGTGCTAAATGCACCTGAACAGACAAGCAAGCAGGAAAAAGGTTATCATATAAGCTATGCTGCTGGAGTTCAGGTCACAGCACAATCCAGGTGAAGGTGCTGTATTCCTGTTCCTCATACTTTTGTGTCATGCCTGAAGCCTGATATAAGAACTTATTCATACATTCTTTTGAATAGTGGCGAATAATTTTCTTGACAATTATATACAGTAACATACTGTGATAGCAGGTAGAGAGAAGCTTATAAAAAACCATGAATATAAGTGAATAGAATTCATCAATTATTTATTCAAGCCAGTATTTAAATTCTGTTTTTTTTCACTTTTGAAATAAAATATACTATATTTTTGTTTTATGTGAGTTCCTTTGTGATCTCAGCACGATACACACACGTATCTTTATGGGTGTACAGTATATATAGAGCACACCACTAGGATAACACTTCATTAATTTTTAAATTTTTTTGGCAGTGTGCGTCAAAGTAAAAATACAGCATCTTCACCAGGATAAAATCGAGACATTGTGTTAAAAATTTTCTCTACAACTTGGTGCACTTGACTGCTTTAACTTAATGGTTGAATAAGATAAGCCACGCTCCGAACTTCTGGGCTTCGAAGTACAGTACTGTACAGTAAAATCAAAACACATATGCTGGAACGCACCTGTCAATAAATAACGTCCATGGGTACGGCTAATTTTGCTTCAACTCTGAAAACCAGTCAAGAAAATCATTATCTTCAATAAAACGCAATAAAGAAGCAGCATCAGGTCATGAGTTCGGGTGTTTCATTACTTCATCTAAAGCGTCTAAAGGGTATCATTCGAACTCAGCATATAAGATTGGGATGAGACGGTGCCGAACTTCCAATACAGCCGACGAGCAAAATAAACGCAATATTGCACGTTTGCACAAACATTTTCACTTTTCCTTTTTTTGTTTTTCTCGGTACTTTTAACAAACAAAACAAACACGTTTCGGAATATACATGCTACTGGCTTTCGATTGATTGTCAATTATAGGACTTTCGCAAATACTGCTTTGTTACACCGAACACATCTCCTTCGCACAAGTAAAAGTTTTCCTCAGCACTCGTTCGGGTAACGCGGGTAAAAGCTGGTCGGGTTATAAAATAAACAGGAATGTCTCTTGAAAAGGACGCAAAATTCGTTTGCACAGGGGATTTCTTTTCCGTAAGCATCTTCCCTAAAAATACTTCTCCTCGGAAATTTTGTTGCGTAGTTCTGAATGCTGGAGGACAAGTGCCGAAAGCATACTACTCTCTGTGACGAGCCTTCTCACAGCAAAATAAAAGAAAAAAACCGGAAAACTTTCATAGGATTCACGAACTACTGTATCATGATAAAATAAAAAAGACGAAAAAATAAACACGGTAGCAAGAATGGAAATTTACGCAAATATAAGACGCCATCAACTCTCATGTCTTTAGTTCCGGAAACGGGAAAAACGCTTGCTGGCAAATTGAGGACACAATTGACATTTTCCTCAACATTTTCTGCAAGGGTGGATCAGAACTCCACCAATTTCCAATAGATAGATCGAATATACTGTATCATCAAACGCATCATTTACTGCAAAAAACAGACTGAAGGGATGATTCGGTCTCCAATTAGAATGGAATTAACCTTGGAAACAATACTTCCGCATAAACTGAAAAAATAATTCGCGAGAAGCCAGATACTTCCTCACATTTGCACTTCGCATCGTCAAATTTCTGTTTGTCAAGATAATATGCGCACTTCTCAAGCATTCTCCCAGGTACTGAGATGCTCAAAAGGCTCATGAAAAAATTAATCCTTCGAATGGGTGAAAATTTAGGAATACCCCTCGCGTAAAAAAAAAATAACAGGTGATTCCGGAACACATTCTCATATTTCATCAGTCGAAGAGGAAGAAAATTGCGTCTTATATTCGCGTAAATACAGTGCCTCATTTTCGGATGCTCAATAGATCCAAACCTTGGAAGAAGCACGATTCGATGCAGGATTCTAGGTAAGTTAAAATAAATGCAGTCGTTTCAAAACCAAAATTCGATTTCCAAAAATGAAAAAAAAAAAAAAAACAGGAAGCAGAAACGTGGATCCTTCTCGATGAAAAGCATCCCGCTGTTCATCCGACTAATGCTAACGCGTGAATCAGAGGAACCGTCGCAGCAAAAAAACATTTTGTTGGCATCAAAGCGTTCCGGGAATCCTTTTCAAATATAATAAAATCAAAAAGAAATAAGCTGATGGAAAGCCCTGCACGAGATCCAAGCAAATTTCGGAATGCCTGAGATGAAATCACGACGCATTCTCTTTTCCCGAGGAAGCTGGAGATCCGGATCTCGAACTACAACATCATTGAACACATTGAGTACATTGCACTGATTGCGAACGATCGTTTTGTTTGATTGTCGTCGAGGAAGATTGCTGTCCAGACCACGGCGTGGAACGGAAAACAAGCCGAAAAACATGTTTAAACATGTTGAAAAGCAGTCGTCTTCCACACGGGAGGTTAAATGTAACCAACAAAAAAAGAAAAATAAAACAGCACGCCACCATAACAATAAACCCATTGACATCGTTTGTCCCAGGTAACGTCTCACAGCACGTTCCTACACAGGCGCGGATTTGTATTCTCTTTTCGTTTTCCTTTTCTTTGAGGTCATATTTTAACAACGAATTTCTAGACGCCCAATCCGGATTTTTCCCATTCACAAGCCAACAATAATGGCAGATCAGAAGAAGCATGTATGAACAATATATTGTACCGCAATCTGCTCCTGAAATAACGCAGGCTTTTCACCAGAAGTTCCTTCACAAAATAAAAATATGATTTATTTTCAAGGTATGTTCTCAATGGGACTAATTCACCGGATAAAATCGCCATGAACACTGCGAAATTGAATCCAAACAAATACAGCAAGCTATATGTTAAAGTGTTCTTACAGGAAGATGTCGCAGCTACATCATAATCTATGCTAAGGCATTCCAAGGTACATCAAAGTCTGCAAATTTCATTTGAATTTTCCAGACAAACGGAATCGGGGGACGGGGCTGTCATCACAGATCCAATAAGAATAATACTGCAGCATGAAAACCGGAATTGTTTTCTTCACCAACCCTAGGAAAAGTACTGTACAATATCCCTTATTCACAGAATTGAAATCCATTAAAAAAATTTAACTGCTATCGCCTATAGGGTTTATATTTAACGAGGTCAGAAGATCACGCTTGGTGCCATTTTGCTAATTTGCACGATTTTTAAAGAAGCCCAGTTCATATCATAAGTCAAGAGTACAGTACCAACCAACAACTGCAAGCTTCTCACAATAATCGGAAAAAAACAGGCTTGTAACGGGAAAAATCCGGAAATTGCACGAAGTCCTCAGCAATAGATGATGAACCCACTCCTCAATCATTCCGCATCTACGACCACCGACGCAGTCACTCAAGGCCTAGAATACCTCTAGCCAAAAACTGTTCCTCGTAATAACTTCCAGCTTTAAAATAATTCGTAGTCGATGTTGCTATGTTAAGTCCCTCAGTTTGCGGTGTTTAAAAAAATTGCGAAAAGCTAGAAGCACGACAGATTTTGCTCCGATCTAAAAGGTACAACTGTTCGTTAAAAAAAATCGTAGGTCCCACCTCTTCGATTCCTTTCGTCGTTGAAGCAATACAAAATTTTGCCTGACATTTGGTCCAGTTCAATACTGTTGAGTTCAACGACTTCCCCAGCGATAAAAATGAAAGAATTCTTGGGAAGTTCGCAATGCATGAATTCTGAACGACAAACGGAAAATCCTAGTCTAGCAAACAACAAAAAATAAACTGCAATACGCACTACCTAAAATCTAATTCGAAGTACAAATTACTGGAAAGCAAAGAACAGGTTTCCGAAATGACCCCAAACATGACGAATTACTGGGATTAAAATCCCAAATGAATTCATTGAAAAATTGGCGGAAAAGCGAACACATTGAACACGGAAAACACGCAGTTTTACTAATAAATTTCTACTCCCTTTTTTCGATTGTCTTCCATTGCTTCACCGTTTCGACGAGCCAGAATTTTTCTCTGAAGATTTCAGGTCTTTGATGCCCTGGAGTATTCTCTTGACGTGTCCCAGTTTCTTGATTTCCAACTCCTGAAAATAAATGTTTCTGTTGTTATTTCTTCTTTGAATACAGTATTTGAAGCATTACTACGGTTAGAAAAAATCTTCTCCACACTTCTCGAAATGTCATCGATGAAGGAAACTGCGTTTCTGCGATCATTTCTTCCAAGATTTGAAAGCGCACCAAAGATTTCGACCTTTAAACCTCACGAAAATTTTGCAATCAAGGTTACAGTATTCCGTTCAAATAACGCGTTTGCGAATTGAAACGAAGTACAGTGCTATACTTGAAAATTTCAGAAGTGGCAATTGAACGTAGAAAACTCGGTTGAGAGACCTTTATGGAGTCTGGAAAACCTCATGTACTCTTTGCAGCTTCAAGTCATTCATGTTGAGAGATTTTTTGGAAAATTGACTTCTCATTGGAACAGATCGTTGTAGCAATCTAAAAATCACTGTAATGTACTTTGAAAATCGCCAAATTACCTTCAGATCGCGACGATCCAGCTGCAGAAGCTCCGATCCCCGGATGTCATGAAGCTTGAAAGTTTCCAAATGCTCTCCGAGATCTAATGTCTCCAGCCAAGCACATACATCTTGTAGAGTCCATTCCTTCACTGACTTTTGCGCTGGACCACTACTCGTTGTTCCAGACCCGTGCCCACTTGTGTTGCTCGGCTGTTCTAAAGATCCCACTGCTCCTACTTCCTGAGCAGCTGATCGAGTCCCGACATTCATGATGTTCGCCATCGACTTCCTCGTGTTCCACAGGCCGCGGAGGAAGCCTTTGCTTCCTCTCTTCTTATCCTTCAATTTAATGGCGGAAGGAAGTTATCCTTTGAAAAATTTTCTCTCACTTTTCAGGAACTTGCAAAGGAAAATTACTAACGTCACGGTATGCCCGATGGAACAATAAAATTTAACAAGCTGAGTTAAATGACGCTACACTAAAAGATTATTCTAAAATATATTCTCTTCACAACAGTTCGTGGAAGGTTAGAGACAATCCTCGTTCAAGCATCAAGAAAAGAAGCTTCAAGCTCAAAATATCAACGTGTTTCCAGATATTTTTCCTTGCTCGTTCCTTGGCGCGATACTTCTTCCCGAACAAACAAGATTTCCTCTACATCTCAAAAAGTAGTCGCGAAAGATTAAAAATTATATTCCCTTCGAAATCTTCACCATACTGCAGCAATGACGGATTTTTACCGTTTTTCAGGTTTATAACGTTACAGCACTAAAAATACAATGCAGAAAATTATTTCAGCCTTTAATTTAATTAAATTTAAAAAATTTAATTATTTTAAATTATTTCACTACAGTTTACCTTACACCACATCAGTGTGCGTATGAAGATCAACGTGACTTTTAGAAGAGACGATCACGAAAACGTATATTGCTGAAAATTTGAAGAATCGAGAACGCTATTTCACCTGTTCATCATCTTCAGAACTCGGGGCAAAATGGACAAATCCATCTTTTTCCTGAGCTCTCCTTAGCTGTTTATCAACATGAGCACACACGGAATGAAGGCGAGTCTCCAATACCGGACTCAGTGCATGGACTCCAGAGTCTCTCAAGAACACGTTCAGCATTTCATGCACTTCTCTGATCGCACGAACCATTTCTGTCGCTGTTTCCCTCAAGAAACCCTTCAACAATGGAAACAATTTTATTAAAAGAACTTTTTACTGTACATTGAAAACTTATTCGCATACCCCGTCATGCATATTTCCGTGAGGGAACGACTTGTCCATCATTTCTGAGGCGAAATTCGCTGCTGCAAGTATTTCTTCTCCAAGAATCAATCCGCTTCCGTCCATGGCACTCAATTTGATGGTTCTAATGTAGAAAAAGGCATAAAAAATATGTTTATTCAAAGGTACTGTATTACGACGAGGAATGGCAAATACCTTATAAGACTGAGTCCGTTTTCGAGCAAGGCCGAAAGAACGACCTTTTCTTCATCAGACATCGGCGTCACGTGGATGTTCGACCTATTCCCGGGGCTCGGTTTATTCAGAAGCTTTTCTTGCCACGATTTCAAGGTAGTTTCCAGTTGCTGAAACGTTAAAAACATGAGCAGTTGAAGAACAGGAAAAAAATTCACAAGTATTACTCTGTTCCTCGAAAGCATTTGCACACGATTCTTATGCACGATGCGAATTATTCCAGGGGGTTGAATCCAGGCTTCGCCATCAACTTCAACAGGTACTCCCTCTCCTAAAAGTCGAAGTGGACAGTTGAATTTAAAATGAATAACATCAAACTGACATCGACGAAGTACCGAATATAGTAATTTTGATGGACGAGCACTGAGCAATACGATGCCGCTGAAGATTCAAAATCCTGCTAGCAGCCATGTGAGTTGTTCCGAATACAGCCACGACTTCCAAGATTTTATCGTCCATGGACGGGGCGGCAAAGATGGCGTCCGACTTATTTCCGCCCCAAAAGTTCGCCCCTCCCATAAAACTAAGGAAAAATAAATCTCTCATCTTCCGACGAATTTGCGCAAGAAAGGATTAGTGACTTACCTGGGAATGTTCAGAATAGCAATTCCCTGCAAACTTGGCAATGGGATCCTCTGCCCATCACACTCCAGATGCACCCTCTGTTCCAAATTTTTGTACGTTTTCTGGTCAACACAAAAAGAAACGAATTCAGTACATGCTACAGCATTTCTTTTTCATCGGCCGCGGGATGAACAAACCTGGATCATTTGCTTGGATCCAAGCATTCCATACCACATGAAGTTTCGAGTTCGAGATCTACACTTTTCAGGATGCTCTTCACGTTTAATATGGAAATCGAGAGTGATTTTCGCGTCTATTCCGATACCCATGTAGTTGTTCATCGTGCATTTTTCATCGAATCCCTCCCTTGAACATGAATAAAATATACAGAATCAGCGCATAAAACAACGCCATGACAATCTTTCCCGGACTTCACACTTACATTGAAAAATCATCGACGCCCATTAAGGGCAAAGCTGAGGCGCACAAAGCATCAGCATTTGCCAGAAGAACTTTGCTTATTAGTCCAGTTCCGGAATGGGCAGTTACATCTGCAAACGAAGATAGTCGCATTTCAGTGACGTATCAAATACCGTACATAATGACAGAGGCATCATTAAACGTAAGTAAGCATAAAAAATTCTCAACAATTCCTGAATACACTACCGACATTTCGAAGATCCCAGGACTTGAATAGCATAAAATGATCAATGTGAACAAAATTCTACATGCTCTTATGAACTTTCAAAATGAGGCTGCTCGGAGCAACTGATGGACTCCATAAAATTATGGACTATAACTTTTTTCATCCTTCTACGAATACGATGGTGAGTCCGCTATGGCGTTATCCTAAGCAATCGTTTTCAAAAAATACAGTGTCTAATACCCGCGTACCTCTACGATATCCATTGAATAAGAACTGCCGACACGTCAAATTTGTGAATTGTTCGTATAGTAATGTATACATCATAGTAATGTACTGTACGGTATACTATGTTTCCGTATAGTATGACAGTTATTTTCGATTGAAGAAGTCGGTCAAATTTTCTGGAATGTCGGATAGGCGTCGTCCGAATTTTCAACCAGACGAAACCTAAAACAACTGCCACCAATTCTGTTCCTATAAAGAAAACCACGGTGACGCATGGAGGCGCTGAAAAGAAATATTTTTTAACGATCATCATTACTTACTTGGCCACATAGGCAGTTGTACCAGAGGATTGATAATCGGGAGTTTCCTCTTCCCGTTGACCACAGTGAAACTCGTCGATGTGGTGCTGCTATTCGACATGGATGGCACAGCCGCACTCGGGCTCCTAAACCGTCGCATCCTGGGCATGGCAAGCATGGAAATTCTTCTAGTCGTCAACGACTTGAGGTAAGAAGCAGTCGAAGAGCCGCTGGATCCGACATCGGCGCCACTCAGCGGTGCATTGGCGCCTGGCGACGGCGGCGGCGCGTGAGAAAAGCTAAAGGATCTCGGATGCAGTAACCAACGTGGGCCCAAGTGCGTAGAGGACTTTCTTCCAGGAGAATATGACGAGGAAATGGTCGGTGCTTCCGCTTTGCTCGACTTTGAAGGAGACACAGCTGCAGACATCACGTGTCCCGCCGAAGAAGCGATGGACGACTGCCGGGTCCGACTCATCGGCGTGGAACTAGGAATACATCGCATTTGAAATACACGCATCAGTACCATTCAGTAACTATGAAACAGTCAATCTTGTGGGATGGAAATCAAACACGATCCGAAAAATAAGTACTGTACAGGATTTCGAGTGCTTCCACTAACATGAACTCATGAAGGCTATGTACGCCTCGGTGGGAAAAAAGGAGATTTCGACGCATACCATAAAATTTTACGTAAAATTGAGTTCGTTCGCTGAATCTTGCCAACCCGTTTTAACAATTATTTCAGCATCGAGAATATACCGGATCTCCCGGAAATTGCGAGAAAAGTTAACTTATTCGAGAGATCCGAAAAATCAATAATATTCTTTTCTTGAATATTTTGCGTCATGAGAGATCTGAGCTTTTAGATTCACTGAGAGTGGAGGTATTAACAATTTTCAGGGCTTAGGTGTAAATTTTTAAAACCTCCACTTTCAGTGAATCTAAAAGCTCAGATCTCTCATTCTCTCAATTGAAATATTTTTCACGACATACCAGTACAGTACAGTATTTGAAGGGTGATCATTTCCATCAATAAGGAATAGGGCTTATATTTTGTGCGGGGTTTCAATGTGATGTGTCAAAGAATTATCCTGGGTTAATTTCATACGAGGGCCATGTCTTCGAGAGAACGTAACAATAGAAAACATGTTCGGTCTCAGATGAGAACCAGAAAAACGATCACCTGTAAACATTGGATATAATTTCCGCGTCGAACATGGGTACGGTAAGCAGACTTGCAGAGGGTTGAGGTTGACCTAGAACATCTTTCGTTTCTTCGGGATAAGAAGCTTCATCCTTTTCTTTCCCGTCCTTCTTTTCCTCGTCGGGCGATGGCATGCTCAAGGTGATGGCAGGCAGGATTATTTCTTCTTCGACACTGTCGAACTGACTACCCATTCCTGTTTTCACAGGTGGACAAAGATGATTGTCTTTCTGATAAGAGGAATTGTCAGGTGGCTTCAGTGTGTCAAGCTGAGGTTTCTGGTCTAGTAAAATTATCTCCTCGGCGACTGGAAACTCAGGAATGTCAGCTGGATTAGGGTCCAAGTCAAAGGAATCCATCATGGAGCCTCGCGGAGTGTTCAAAAGCCTCGCTGATTTCTTCGTGTTTTCCTGTTGCTGTTGAAAAAATTATCAGCATTCATCACCAATGAAAATTAAGAGACACGGATGAAAAAACGTAATTCCTTCGGAAGATATTCCAGTGGAAGCAAGACTGGAACTGAATAATCCACCCATAACTCCAACTCATTTAAGAATATTGTTTTTTCCTCGCGACGTTCCGATCTCTGAATTATTTCTATTTCTACTGACACTAATAATTTCTCAAAAGTGCAACTATAGTGTAAAACAGAATTCCTTTTGTTTCACGTATCTATGGCTGCCAGTAATGTATAATTTTTAATGCGAGCAGAAGCATCTTTATGATTGTATTCAGCCATATACAATACTGTACTGTACAGTATAAGGAACGAGATTTCTAAGAGAATTTAGGTATTAAGAAACCTAGAATAAACTATACAATATACAGCTTCAATTCACTTGAGCTGAGAAAAAAATGCCTCAATATAATGCGTCAGAAATGATGAAGAGGATATTCATTCGAAGTACCTGCTGAATACCGAACAGACTTTTCGATTCCTCGTAGCAGTCTATTTCCTCAGACGCACTCAGAAGTCCACCAGCTGCATATTTCATCTCAAGAAGACCAGCAGATTGTGGCCGGGTATTAACTTCTGGGATCAGCAAGTTCGTCGACAAGGGTGCTGACGTCTCCTTATTCTGCGTCTCCTGCTCAACAGGCTCGCAAGACTTATCCAATTTTGCTTCACGAAGTTTCGCAGATTGCTTAACTTGTTCCTCCAGCAGGGAATCGACTTTATCAATTATTCCCCGCATTATCATCTTCAAGGTGTTCGCTCGATGAATAAGGACTTCTCTCACGTGCATCTATAAAAGGAAAAGTTGGAAAATATAATTGTCACGGATATTGAACATATATATATGCGTGACTCAATCTAATAAACTCTCAAAAGCGGGAGTATTTCAGGGTCTCATCAACATATAATGACGAGCTTTGCGTCGAAGGATGAAGGGATTACGTGAAACAAAGAAAACAATCCTGAAGTCACACGGACAATGACAATTGATCAACTACTGGTGAAGAAAAAGGAACATCTTTCGTTTTTTGGGACTATGACTCGTTACTCCGTAACGGGAAGAATTTAGCGGCGTTCTCAGGACGATCACTCTCCGTTAAGATAAGAAAAACAAGAGAAAATGGGGAATCGTGAAAAATGCAAGAAAATAATCATTGAATTTGCTTCATGTTGTCAATTCAATATTTAAGGCATTTGTATCATCTGGATTTTACAAGAAAAAGCCACATATTTTTGCATGCGCTAAAAAATTGTCGATATGACGCCACAACTCAACTCCATCAATTTTATTTGAATCAAGCATCATGATGATATGTATAGCTCCCCGAAAAATTTACTTTTCGTGGGTATAGTTGCGTGTGAATCACCCCGTAAAAAGTGTCTACCTGTTCCTGCTTCAGACGGTTCACGGCTTCCATTTTCGTCTTCGTCAATTTTGCAGGACTTGCGACAACATTTGCACTCTGATGTTTCCTCGCGGGTGTCGCAGATGTACAAGACATTGTCATAGCTTGACAACAGGGAATATCAAGTTTCGGCTTGCTGTCACCGATCGGACGTCCGCTCAACATCTCCAACACGTTGCCCTCGTACTCATCCGACGTGTCTATGTGAGTGGCAGTTTTAGTCTGCTTGAATTGCTGTCTCTTGGACCGCAGTCTTCTCAAGACATGCGGGTCTTCTCTGTCGGAGCCATTGGATTCAGAGTCATCCAAGTGCTGTTGTTCGGCAGGATCGTCGCTGTTCTCGCCATCTGCCGATCCCGCGTGACTACTGTTGTCAGACTCGTCATCCGTGGCACGATCGTCGTCGGAGAAATTATCCTTCATTTCCATAGTGTGTGTGCAGCGCGTAGATACTGGTGCATCCCTTTCGGATTTTTTCGCAGTTTTAGCCGCATTCAAACTATTCGTGGGACTTTCTTCGCGTTCGCGCTCTGAACACGGCTTGGTGGGTGAACTCCGTGGTACGCCGCTATTTGCTTGATACCGTTTCGGAGATGATGAATGACCGACCTTAGTTTCTGCTTCCTGCAAAAATTATATTGAGACTCATTCCAGGAAATCAAAAATGAAAGAAGAAACCATCGTCGGCATAAAAAACTTCCTCAAAATACAAAATCCGTTACTTTTTTGTTTTGTTTGACAGAAGCGCATTAATGATATGATTTCCCCTAGCTCAAAGCTCATCAGAAAATGGTTCTTCCTCACTTAACGCCCCACCCAACGAATTATATAATGAGAAAAAATAAAGGTCAAAATGTAGTTGGACCTCGATTACTCGAACGTCCCCTAGTCAAATACCTTCCTATGTCGATTTTTTTCCAGTCCCTTCGAAATAATGCATTAAAAACATCCCTCTAACTCAAAGGCTTTCCCCTCAAATCTCCAAAACTTAAATTTCTTCCTACCGGTATGTATTTTATCAACATATGAAAATTAAAACAATACAAATATAATTTGATGGGTTTCGAAAGGCAAGTAAATAGTTGCCTCCAAGTTCAGCATTCTGTCAACTTATTTAAAAAGCAATTCAAGGCCCAGAATATCACCAATTGAAATTTCTAGTAATTCTCCCGTTTTCCCAATAAGAATGCTCGTTCCCCCCGCTCAATTTTTTCGTTGGTCTCTTGGAGTTCGACAGTAACTTCAATCTGACCTAATGTGTCATAACTATGAAGTAACTTGGCGTTAATAACAGATAATTTTCATGAAATTCAGGTGACAGATACGTAATGGTAGAGAAAAATCACTGATTTTAAGACGACGGAAGTTGAAGTATCGCGAAAAACTTGAGAAATCAAGCGTGAGAACAGAATTCACACCTTCAGTGAAGACTGCTGATTTTGCGCGTGATGCGATGAAGAAAAATCGCTGCTGCTCGCCTGTTCATCGGGTGACCTAGAATCATCGTTCATCTGATCGCTGGGTGACTCCTGCTCCAGCAAGGTCAACGGATCGCGATCGCTACTTCCGAGACTGTTGCAGGCATTCTGATCTTCGAGTCCGTACACGTCAAGGTCGATGTCAAACTGACTCGCGCCACTCACACAAACTCCGGGATGTTGCTGTTGGTACAAAGTCGCTTTCGTATCCGCAGCACGTTTAGTGTGAAGAGCTCTCAGAAGGGAATCTAAGCTTTCTTGCAAAATCCCACATTTTTTCGTGATCATTTGTTGCGCTTGTGGGTCCAATATAGTTGGTTCCGCTTCTGCTGGAGGTGACACATGAGTTTCCAGGACATTTGTCACACACATAACAAAGGCTTTGATTGTGTCCTTCAGGATCCTGGAAACGAATTATGAAAAATATACCAGCGGTTAGAAGCCCTCCACGAAGATAATTGATGTATTGAGGTTGGTACAGCTCATCATCATGATTACTTTCAATTACAGAACAGCACATTTTCAACTTGAAACATCACAATTATACTAGAACAGCCTTATCTTCTCGTAGGGATTTCCGGAGAAAATTTGAAACATTTTCAATTCAGTACAGGTATTGTCAATAAAATCTTGAATATCGGGTTCGGGTTATTTTGGTGACATGAAATAATTCAACGCTACTTACTTTACGGCATTATCGACGACGTGTTTCTCTTGAGCTTTCAAGAGGGTTGCAATTTGTGCAAAAACTGTATCTTCGTAAGCAGCAATCGGCAAAAACGCCGACAGAGAACTGATCTGATGCGTCAAGGGAAGAGAAATATCAGAAAAGCAGGAAGGATTTCCAGGAGGTATCAGCGGACTCTTCGCCAAATGATGTGGATGAGGCATAGGTGATGTTGCCCGAGAGGAGGTTCTCGAATTTTGCGCAGCTCCGGGATACAGGTAAAAGTTATTTCCTCCTGGAACCGCTTCCTTCATACCAGTAGAAACTTCGTTGATCGGCTGAGCCAAATGAGATTCTCTCGTCATTATGCTCCATCTGACACGCAAGTACAGCCATCATGAAAAAATGTAAAGAAAATGAGAAAATGTAATTTATAATTTCCCGGCGGTACTCAAGATTGTCACTGATTAGATTCTAGGCAAGAAAATTTGGATTCGATCAGTCTTATTGACAACTTAATTGATTTTTTCTCAGTTCATGGGAAAAAAAATTCGGAGAAATCCACTATCCATTCGAGCCTTCCTTAACGGATTTTCCAGTCATCGGGAAATTTACCAATGGTTTACTGATGCGTTTAAAGTTCTCATAGTACTACACCAGTTCTACCTCCATTCCATCAAATTTCGCTCAATTAATGCACGTCAGTCTGGTTCAGTTTGTCATGTTTTTTATTTTTTTGGATCAGCGATCCCACCGGTACAATCAAGATTAGCCTGCGAAATTAAGGTCAGTGGCTAGGCTGTACCTGTCCATCATTTGTGGTACTCCTTTCTCGTATCTCCCGAGCAAAGTAGGAAGATGTGCGTCGTCGTCACAGCTACTTCCCCAACCCAGGACCCGGGCAAGATCATTACCAGTGCCCAGGGGAAGTATTCCAACCTGACATTGTTTCTGCTCAAAGCGAAAAATCGATCAGTCGGCACATGAAAAGCGGAAGTCCCTTCATTGCGTATTTTCAGATACATACGTGCATGGCAAGTTTATCGATTTCAGCCAGGACCCATGCAACTGAACCATCACCACCACAAACCAAGATTCTGAAGGGGTCGAATGCCCTGAAGAGTTTCAAACTGTTGGGTAGATAGAAAATTAAAGGTCTTCAACTTCAACACAACAGAAAGTCACAAAAAATGTTTACACAATTGCTCCTCATTTTCTAGCATTCCTTGAATTTGTCTTAGGATTTATCGATGTACTAGTGGTTTAATCTTACAATTCAATAGGACAATACTCCGAGTTCACATAAGAAAAAAAAAAAACACGAACCAGGGAATGGAACTAGAAATTACACCATGTGAGAATGGTTTGCTTCGCCTCCGTTGTTTTCATGAGGTTTAAAAATTATCATGGTAATGGAGCCAGAATCTTATTTTAACCATCTGAAAATCCCAGTTTCCCATTAGATACTCCACTTCGCGCGGATACCCGAAACTCTTTATACACTGCGTTGTTTACTTACCCAGTAGAAGGCCCCGATACAGACAAGTCGAACACTTGTGCTGGATTGAGTAATTGTCGGAACCTTTTGAAAAACTTGACTCCAGCATGATTGTCACCCGATTTTGAATTAACGAAAACAAGCAGCGGTGATGAACCTACAGGCCTAATAACTTCGTAAGGTTCGTCAGCTCCGGTCAAACCCAAGGAATGCAACGACGTCGGTGGAACGAGGGAGACTCGGGCCGGCCCAAGATTGCAAACCTAAAATGTGGATTGATTCGCGCCAATAAGTCTTATCTTCGGAAAATTAATGCTTGTCGATTATTAATAGTAAAAAAAAAAAAAACCATCACTCACCGGTGGAGCACCAGGACGACATGCAGTGTGTACGCAGTCCTTGCACCACATGCACCTCCAGTCTTGCAGGCGCAAAACGGATCCACAGGCTTTTTCACAAACGACGCATTTGGCAGAGACCGGGAGATTGCCCTCGATCCACTGGTGAGGCATTCCCAGAGACTAGAAAACGTCGTTAATGATGCAGTTCCGAACAATATCTAGGACTTCATCTCAGTTTCAAACTTCGCATCGGAACGAGAGAACTCTGATGTAATCTCTGACTTTTACATCAAAGAGTATTTCGGGCAACAACGCAATGAAACACAAGGTTTATACTGAAATCAACTGATCGATCAACTTCATTCGCAAAAAACACAGGAGGAAAATAAAAGTGAAAATGGAATGAATGAAAAAATGTAAAATAATGAGCTAACAGCAATTTTGACTAATATCATCATGCAAAATATAAAACCAACGGGAATAACAAAAATGATATCACGAATGAGATCACAGAACGAAAAATCACAGCGAATATCCTCATAGGCGTGCAATAGAGAGAGCACGTACCCCATCTTCATTTTCAATTATGTCTCTTCCAACAGAAGCTAACGTGGTCCACTTGCAATTCTTCACAGCTTTTGCAGCACAAGACTTGTGCGCCTTCAATTTACAAACTTCGCAACTCAGGCCGTGAGAGGTAACACCTCGCAAAGCTTCACGACACAGATTGCAGTATGTTGGTCTCGCATGCGACATGGCTTCCCAAACGTGATGACCACGCAACGAGTCCAAGCATGCCTTTTCCATGGCAGAGGCCTGAAAAAATCAAACGAATGAAATTAAATTGAACAAAAATTCAGGGGGAATACTAGTAAAGTGCTAGATGCTTACCTCGTGGTAATGCACATGATCGAACAAATGGTGCGACGAATGATGATGCCCATGATCGCGCTGCAGATGGTCATGATAGCTGATGGGATGACTCCAGTCTCTGCTGTAACTGTCGTGGTGGGATCCGTACTGATTCGAACTGGGTCCGTAGGAACGTTTAGCAGACATGATCGGAGCAATGCCAGCGGTGCGACCGCCACCACTGCAAACATGATGGCCCAGTATGGAGCCGGCAACCCACTCTTCCATAGTTCCAGCCAGACTTGAGAATAGTTATCCTTTTTGACATTCTGCAGGAATAAACACGTTCTAAAGGGCTGAGCAGTAATCTTACGTCATACTCAGGAAAAACAGCATTGAATATCTTACGTTTATCGCCAAAATATACGCAAATACATGTTTAGATTCGTGGAATTTCTTCAACCAACGTATCTCAACGGCGTACAAGAGGCGATCATTCGCTTCATTCATAAGTGCAAATACTGTACCTCTACTGTGAGCAGTGAAATAGACGTTGATTTAAACATTTTAATCTAGAATCGAGGCCAAGCGAAGACAAAGTCGATAATGCTCATTCACATTGTCCATCAAGAGATGTTAACCTCGTGAACAGTACTGTAATGAGATCAGGTCACGAACATAATCACACGCTTTACTAAATTCGCACTGCCTCAGTTTCAAGCAGTTAATTTCCCGCTTCTGACTTCCTCTGTTGTAGAAATACGGAGAACGATTGAATTGTGCACGAATATCGTTGATGGGGACGCATTTGTGAGGCAAACTTAATACACCCTATCTTTCCCAGAACAAACCACAATACTTGCAAAAAACGTCATCTTAAATTCGAGGAAATACGAAAGGGTTTCACAACAGAGCTAAGGAAATGTTGCTGAAGAATACGAAGGTCGTAGCAATAAATCCTACGCAGCACGAAGACACTCCGGAGATTATGAAGCATACCATTCAATGACTCACCGATTAAAAATTCTTTCAGAACAAAATAGCTTCCGGGAATCCGACTGAGGCAATCAAATACAACATCCATGGGAACCGATGAATTTCAGGTACACAATCGTACATTCACGCACAAGAAAAATGAACACAAAGTATCATCAGAGCACGCCGACTACACACGATCACGACAAAACCAACAACCTAAAAAATGAAATCGAAATCATGAGCGGATTTAGAAAGCGAGGCCAGTGCATCAGGCCCGAATGTAATAACCGAATCACACGCAACTAACTTTCGGTCGCACATAAAATTCAGAAAGGGAGAATGCTGCAAAAACTGTACCAACATTGATGAAGGAAGACCGAATAAGCACTGTCACTCGGAACGTTTATCACGAAGGACTCTAGGCCTATTTGAATTACTCTTAATGCGCAATAATTTCAATCAGCAATTCACGCAGATGTCGGGCACTAAATGATGACCTCCCGTCAGGTTCCTAGCAATGCAATGACCTCGAAAACTCTGGTCATCTATGCGAAGCGCGATGAACTAAAATATGTGCATCCTTGCAATGACATCTACAATAGAAAATCGAAACAATGCTCCCATTGCAATCTTCATTTTCAACAATACAATACTGCACTCACACTCTGCAGCTTTGATATTTTGGGAACGTCCTTTTGACCCCCCAGACTTGCAATTTCATGATCCAACCCAAGTCCTGATTTGTTCTAATATACTGTGGATACAAATTCTCAAGTTAAAATGTGCGTGGATACCTTAATTCTGTATATACCGTATGCTGTATACAGTATATACTGTATATATACAGCACTTCAGTGGCTGAGTGCAGTAATTTCGTTTTGTCATTTTGAGGCAAATCAGTTTCACAAGAAAATTCCAAGAAGAGAGAAGATAATATTGAATCTTGAATAGTTTTGACAATACTGTATCAGCTGCGGTTTATGATTATCATAGCATAATTTAAAAATTCAAGTCTCTAACAAACAAAAGCGCATCATAAATTACTATGTGTCTTTAGTAAATACATTATGCTTCTGATTTATGTAAATATACTGTCTATATACGAACACAGTTCAACACCCATTTTGAATTCTCTCAGTGATTGTTCATACAGTACTGTAGTATTCATATCCACCAGCACAATAATGTATTTTCACATACTGTACTGTGTACTTCAATCCATCAATCATCTGTTCATGATTCAGCAGCACTATGTATCAATAATTCTACTGCTGGATTTACGGTTGCCATGATGCGAAGCGGTGTTCTGATGTTATGCAGTAGATGTCATCGCGATCAAGCGCGAATATCAACTCATCATAATCTTTCTAGATGTCGCTCATGCATGAGATACACACTAGAGGTCGCCAAAGGGAAACTAGCGCCAAATAATCGTAAAAGCATGTCGCAAAGGCGTGGGCCTCTATTGCGTCGCCATTTGCAGTAAAAAGTCGATACGCAAAGCGAACACAGCCTTTCGCAAAGAGCTCTGATGCATATGGTAACGCCGTCGCCACAAGGGAGCATTCAACCCTTCATTTGCTTGGAACGTCGGAACAGCCCCACGTACGCGATAATAAGGGCAACGACGAGGAAACCTCCCAGTGCAGCGAAATCAATTGGCAAATTATCAATCTTCAGTCCAAGCCGTTCGAATAAAATATCACGCTCCTTGGGATAATCTGCCAGTGAAGAAATATAAATACTTTATTACATAGTGAAGAACGATTGCTTCCATACCCGCGTACCGATTTATAGTGATTTTCAAAAATCCCATCTACAGCATGCAGAATGCTTGGTACCTCCAGGACAGATGACTTATATTTGTCCAAATATGAAAAGCCTGATATGTTATCCGAAATAACTTTCCATCATTCAGTATCCTTTATAGAAGTACTGTATATATACGTATAGCTGTAAATACATACCGTATGTATATACTGTACGCAGGTATACAGTTTATTAAAATGGCCAAAACGCATAGTACATAGTACAATATACGAGTATATTGACTGAAAAATTAAGTGCATGTTCAACGCAAACAATAAGAACATACTCTGGAAAGCACCAGTTTCGAACTTATGCGCATGGCAACTACCGTATATTCTCTAATCCACTAAGTCGATTATTGAAAAAATGACTTGTCACATTAAAGTATATCCAAATTAGCCGAGCCTGATTTCAGTACATTGACATTTAAAGCCATTACGCTATACTGTAAATCTAAAGTTCAATTGGATACCACATCAAAGTTTAAAAAATTATGCGAATCGTTTTCAGGTGTACATTTACTTATTACATGACTTCGCGTACATACAGCATATCTTCATTATTTATGGACTGCATAATATAATACGTACATACAAATAGAGGCATCACTAAAATTATCAGTGAAAACATGCATTTTGTACGGAATTTTACCTGTGTTTTTTGTCTGAAGTATAAGCGCAGCTTCCAGACCATATCTAAGAAGCGAATACCATTGCAACCAGCGGACGTGGGGCCTCACTGCACTGAAAAATATTTTTATACATCACTGTTAAGGTATCATTTATGCATATACTGTAGCACGAAGACCGCAATTTATGCTACAAAAATCAGTTTCTTTTTCTTGCCTGCGGCTCGATCATCAGAAAAATTTTGCGATAAAAAATATTTTCAGACTTTAATTCATGGACTTATTATTATTGAGTTGTTGAGAAGGTTTCGCATGCTGCATTCAGAATACAGTACTGTATTGCAGTCATATTTGCGTGGATGAACTTTCCTATTTTTTATTCATGGCATTGTCGCATTGATTCGATTGATTTTTCCAGTGCCGCGCGATTGTCAAAACAGTCAACTTTTGTCAGCCTCAAATGTAATCCACCTCATATTCTTGAACTTTTTCAGCGTTCTCATATAAAATTATAATTTTCAACTGAATTTTTCACCTGCCATTTTCTGGATTTACTTTTTTCGTTTCCTTATTTGAATAGTATAAAATGAACCCCACAGTATTCACACAAGTGAGAACAATACTGTATTTTTGGTGCGGTAAATACTGTACTCTTGTTTTCATTTCTTTTCAGATGAGCTCAAAAAGGTTAGGTTTATTTCAGACTACAGCATACGTGGGTAAAAAAAAAATCCCTTGAAAAAAAGAATGCGAATTGATTCGCGAAATTTGTGGGAGGAATTAAAATCCTCATGTTCTGGACACATGATACTGTATATGCAAAATGTGTCGATTAGATGTACTCACTTGTAGTTTCCAAAAGTACCAGCCGCCCAAATCATTGGCAAATACGTTGTAACTGTGACCACAATGGATGTGTCCAGACTTTGTATGTAAGACACCGCCATCAATGCTACGCAATTAAGCACACATTTTTGCGGAATATCATTTAAAATTTTTGAAACAGACACGAATATCGCCTTATACACGGATTATCGACGTACATACGCTTGAAGTTGAAAATTAAATCAACTCGAAATCTCAAAACACATTTCTTGAAATGAACAGCAATAAAATTGAAAGAGGATGTAATATACATATTAATAAGTTCCGTTTTACACGAGTTCTCCTTTATTTTGTTTTATTATAGCACATTCTTTACAGGCGTCCGGAACAAATTTTTATGAAGGACTGTATGGTATAAAAAATCGTATTTTATAAAACTTGTTTTCACCTCTAATCTCAAGGCACTATCACACATTTCTTGTCTGGAACATATGAGTGGGCCAGTGCAATTTTCACTACTGAATCAAATTAAGATGAGAAAATCCAACTTGTGCCGCACTAAAAAATTTGAAAAAGAAAAGCTACACCCTTTTTGTGCACAAAATTTAGTACTGCATTATTGCAGAAAGTACGAAATAGGATGTCCGATTGGGATTTTATTTCAGAATTTAGAAATGGCTCACTCATTTCGAATATATATTATGTTTGAAAGAATATCCTCTCTCCACTCCGAGAAAAATACAGTTCAAATGAATAAATGCGTTCTTCTCGCACATTTCATTGCACCTCAAATTTCAGTAAGATTAGTAAATGTTTAGGAAATTTGAAGCAGGGCAGGTTCAAAACAAAAAAGAGGGTATTTTATGCTCTGAAGTTTTCAAAATTATTTAATCAAAAGCTAAATTATGAGAATTCTCAATATATCCGTGTGAGGAATTTCAATACCCGTACTCTAAAGGAGTTTTTACGTGATTCCCATTACAATTTCAGCCCTGCATATTTTAAGAACCTCGAATATCATAAAAATATGTCCTTTTGAATTCTTTTTTCCCAGGTTGGTTACAACAAGATTATACCAATTATATATACCAAGGCCGGCGAAGCAAATCGATGCATAAAATAGAGTGCCCAACATTTTGAAGAAAATCACGGGATCCGTGTCCAGTCCCGCCAGGAAATAATATGGAATGGCGAACAACAGAACATCAAACACAGCATAACACATCTGAAAAAAAAAAAATAGCAGAAGATTTAAAAAAGTAGAGTTTAAAAACCGGGAAAATTTTTCATCCTGCTTTTAAATAAAACAAATCCAAGATGAACTCGACTAATTAGAAGTTATTGTTTGTCAGGCAAAGAAAAGAAGGTTCAGTTTATAAAATCAAGCATAGTTGTTTTGATTGTTAAATATACAGTACGTTAATTTTTAATTTAACGGAATTTGTCCGGCAACACGGCGACTCTAGCAAAAAATAAAGTTGAATCTCCTCAAGTCGAATTTCAAGGGACCAGCAACAATTTGGGTAATTTAGGGAGGTTTTGAGTGCGAAAAAAAGGCATTTTAGTTCTGGTAAAGCAAAAAGAATTTCCGTAAATTTTAAATGGCAATATTCTGGCGCTTAAATTGTTTATTCTTGAATGAGTTGACAGGTTGCTGAACTTGGATGCAAGAGTTCATTTGCCTAATCAGTCTTTCACTTATTCCCTCCAAAACAACTTCTTCCCTTTTTTATTGCTTTTCTCTTCCCTGTGTCTAGAAAGTAATAGCCAAAAATGCCTCATAAAATTTGAGTTAAGGGGGTTCTTGAGGGGAAAAACCGCTGAAGTAGATGTGTTTTTAATGCATTTCCCCCCAGGGAATTCAGCCAAAGACTTAAAAAAATTTGGTGTAAGTGCCAAGAAGAATTTCTCAACAAATAAAGGTTCTTAAGTTTTGAGTTTAGAAGTTTGAAATGAAACACAAGAATTCAGTTGGGCTGCAACTGGGGTGAGAAATCACCCTATTTTAAGGTTGGTGTAATTCAATTTTGAACGCGTAAGTTTGAAAAGCAACAATTTTGCGCAAATTGCTGAGAAACAACACACACAAATGTTTGAGTTGGAATATTCAAATTTTGCAGATTTTGGAAAAAAGGAAAACTGTCCCTCAAGGATGAAAAACAGCAACAGGATTTTAGCAATAAAATACAGCCTTGAAGGCTCAGAAAGAAATGTGAGAACTAAGGTCTTCCAAGATTCTCACAGAGATGAAATGAAGGAGGATTTTTTACTGAGAATTTGGGTTCTCTGATGTTTCAGTGACTAATTTAATACTGCTGGTGGATTTTTGCAACTTTAAGGAGGCATTGGATTTAGAATACCAAGATATGATGAAGTGAACAACAAAACTTACGAAAACAATCCACTTGGCGACGAAAAAGGAGCTGAGTGCATAGAGCCCATTTTGAATATCATACAAAGATCTCCCAATCACAGGAACGAAAGTGTACAAAATGACGAAAATCTCGGTGATCATCGAGTCAACAGTCAGTGCGTATAAGGCACCCATCAAATTCTGGCCCC